>JAYMTT010000274.1:0-14905 GCA_036898025.1 Hypseocharis bilobata
ATGTTGGTTACCAAAAGGGTTCTTTTGTTTCTGAAATCTTGGTACATCGGTTGGGTTTCAACGAAACAAAGCTTCGAACATATGATTCGCTAACAAGATGGGAAGAGCTTCTCTCCAAAGGAAGTGCCAATGGGGGCATCGCTGCTGCTTTTGATGAAGTCCCCTTTATTAAGCTTTTCCTTGCTCAGCATTGCTCAAAGTACACCATGGTTGACCCAACCTTCAAAACTGATGGATTTGGCTTTGTATGGCCTCTCTCTCTCTGTCTGGCTCTTTGATATGTGTTATTTATATTCTCGTGTAAAAGTTCAATTTCTAATCTTTTGTGGTTAATTTTATAGGTATTCCCAAAAGGATCCCCCCTAGTACCTGACGTTTCAAGGGCAATCTTAAATGTGACTCAAGGGGATAAAATGGTGGAAATTGAGAAAAAATGGTTTGGGCCAAAAACCAGTACTTGTATAGATCGTAGCAAGTCTATTTCTTCAACCAGTCTTGGTCTTGAGAGTTTCTGGGGCCTATTCCTGATTGCTGGAGTTGCGGCATCTTCAGCTCTCATCATATTTGTAGTCGTGTTTGTTAACGAGCAGAGACATGTCTCTACCAGGTTTAATTCAAAACCTTCAATATGGAGAAGAATTGGAGCTATGTTTAGAAAGTTTGATGAAAAAGACCTCAGCTCACCACACACTTACGGAAGTGGTATCCATAGTGTTCATGACATGTACTCTGTTGAAGAAGGTGAAGCACCACCAGCCAGTAATGGCTCACCAAGTCCATCAAGTTATTCAAACCCTGCATTTTCGAACTTTGATTTCGATGGACAGCAAGAAAAACCTTCTACTTTACAAAAGGATCCATATCTTAATGCCAGAAGGTTCGAAGCATCTCCAGAAGATCAGAAACTATCAGCTTAGGTAACCCAAATCAAGAGAGATAACAAACGAACCCCTCTGAGTCTCTGATATTGGTCCAAGAAAACAATTGATGCATGCAGGTTTGTCCATATGGTTCTCAATCTCACTCGTATAATAATACCACTGGTATAGTCAGATGTACTAAATAATCATAGAAAATGGTTCATAAAATGACACTTTATTTCCTCCCTTTTTCTTATGAATTGTCTGTAAAAAGTTCCCGTAGCTAATGTTAATTTTAAAGATGGGCCTCATGAACTGCCCCTTTATGATTTCTGCATGTTACGATCTTGCGTATTATACAATTTTGTTGTCAATTTTTAGATCCTTGGGCTTCAACCTTGTGCCTCGACATTGTTTGACTAAGGTCTGAGGCAACTGTAGTTTGAACTTTGAATACGAAAAAGAATCTATGACTGTGGCATGGAAGGGTGGGTATTAGATTCGAATCTTGAAAATTCAAGGAGACTTCTGGTGTCCTTCTGTCTGCCTTCCATGGCTGGGCATTAACAGTGACCAGTGACCATAAGTAGTATTGTTTTGTACTCTTTAAAAAAAATATAGTATTCCACAATATATATAAAACCAAAAAAAAAAGAAACATATAGAATTTAGTCAAAACATATTTTTTAAAATAAGAAATGCTAAAATTTAATTGGTAAACCTAAAACAATCCAACCAATTTGACTACTCAATAGAAAATTAAAAATGGCTCTCATGAGATACATTTCAAGCATAGTTTACTTTGGTCAAGGTAAATGATAAACAAAATAGCAGTAATGATCTTTGAATATTTCAGTTTCAGACCCATCACTCTCCAATGACTCATGATTTATGAACAATCCTCGTAGTCATCATAAAGATCCAAAACATTTTGAGCCATAGATTTGTCAATGCATATAATTAATGTTCAATTCTTGTTTCTTATTTGTAATTATGTATATTTAGTTAGCTTCTGTTCAATATTCTAAGCTCAACCTGAGAGCTTTGATTGCTTCAAAAATGGAGAAGAATCATCCTACCAGACTTGTTATCTCCTTATTATTTGTTTTTCTTCTTAGCAGAATGTTCATCACAGAAGTGGCCATGGCACAGAACACAACAATCCCAGTGAATGTGGGGGTGGTCTTGGACTTGGATACTCTGTTTGGAAAAATGGGGTTAAGCTGCATCCAAATGGCACTTTCAGATTTCTATGCCTCTAATGGTCATTACAGAACCAGGCTGGTCTTAAACACCAGGGACTCCAACTCAGATGTTGTTGGTGCAGCTGCTGCAGGTAATGTCTCTGTTTCTGTGTGTTCTCCTTTGGATGCACACCTTGTGTTTGCAAAAATACCTGAATGACTGCATCATCATTACAATTCTTAGCAATTTGTTATTAATTTGATTACAGTAGTTGGACATGATGATGTTTGTCTTTTGACTTCTTCTATGACCTTTTTATGCAACTAAATCTAGCAACCCTTTTACTTGGTAGATCGAATTCTAATCCTCAAACTGGACTAGCAGATTGCTATTTCTGTTCAACTGAGTTAGCGTGGCTGAAAATCTGGGATTTCTTGTTGTTTATAATTATATGTTTAATTTACAGCACTAGACTTGATAAAAAATGTACAAGTGCAAGCAATCCTTGGGCCAGAGACATCAATGGAGGCCAATTTTGTTATTCAACTTGGAGACAAGGCACAGGTGCCTATTATCTCATTTTCTGCTACAAGCCCTTCTCTTTCTTCAATCAGTAGTTCATATTTCATACGGGCTACCCTAGTTTCCTCAGCACAAGTTAAAGCCATAGGTGCTATTGTCCGAGCCTTTGGATGGAGAGAAGCAGTGCCCATATACGTAGACAATGAGTTTGGAGAGGGAGTAATACCTTTTCTAATAGATGCCTTGCAAGAGGTTGGCACCCACGTCCCTTACCGGAGTTTCATTCCTCCATCTGCTTCTGATGATCAAATTGAAAAAGAACTGTACAAGTTGATGACAAAGCAAACTAAAGTATTCATTCTACACATGACAACACCTCTCAGCTCTCGACTTGGAATGATGGATGCAGGCTATGTTTGGATTTTGACTGGTGGCATAACTAATTTCTTGAGCTGCCTGGATCCTTCGACCATTGAATCAATGCAAGGGGCATTGGGTGTGACACCATATGTTTCGCAGACAAGAGAGCTTCAAGATTTCGGAGTTAGATGGAAAATAAAGTTCCAGCAAGACTATCCAAACATCACCGACTCTGAGTTAAACATTTATGGACAATGGGCATATGATGCAACCTTTGCACTAGCCATGGCAGTGGAGAAGGTTGGTGCTACAAACTTCGCCTTCCAGAAGAGAGCAAATGTCTCCAGCAATTTAACTTATCTTGAAAACTTTGGAGTCTCTCAAATTGGTCCACAACTTCACACCGAGCATTATCAAGTACTAGTTTCGAGGGTCTTGCTGGGAATTTCAGTCTTACTAACAGGCAGTTACAGCCATCAGCTTTTAAGATAGTGAACGTAGCCGGTAATTATGTGGGGAAAAGGGTTGGATTTTGGACACCAAAAAATGGCCTCACACAGGAAACGAATTCCACGAACACTAGCTACTCCACTTCGAAATCCAATCTTGGAACTGTCATATGGCCAGGGGACTCTACTTCTGTTCCCAAGGGTTGGGAGATTCCAATAAAAGGTGAAAAGTTGAAAATAGGAGTGCCAGTTAAAGATGGTTTTAAAGAATTCATAAACGTGACAAAAGATCCCAGCACTAACAGGACAAATATCACTGGTTTCTGCATAGCTGTCTTCGATGCAGTAATAAAAGCATTACCATATGCTGTCGATTTTGAGTACACTCCCTTTGCAACCCCTGATGGGGAGAGTGCTGGTACTTACAATGACTTGATTGATCAAGTGTATTTTCAGGTTAGTTGAATTCTTCATTTCTCCTAGTATTTTTATTTTCAAATAAATGCTACATTTTGTATGATGGATCACAGGATTAGCATACAAATAAGTAGTATAAAAAAGTGGTAAAATTGTTCCTAATAAATGGATTTACAGCCTTGCTTCCTCTGTACCAAAAGAAGTGCATTATTTTACCCAACAGTCTTAGATATAATGCTCAATATAGAAACCACATTTTCTTTCCACACTTTACTTTTATCAAAATGAATTTGCTCCTTTCTTTTTTTGCACTCAGCTTCTGCATTTTTCTTTTTCTTGAGCAGAAGTATAATGCTGTGGTGGGAGACACAACTATTTTAGCAAACAGGTCACAGTACGCAGACTTCACACTTCCATACACTAAATCCGGGGTATCAATGATCGTGCCAATCAAAGACAAAAGAGATAAAAATGCTTGGGCTTTCATGAAGCCCTTGACATGGGACCTGTGGGTAACCAGCGCTTGTTTCTTCATCTTCATTGGATTTGCAGTTTGGGTTCTTGAACATCGAGTCAATGAAGACTTCCGAGGGCCTCCATCATATCAAGTTGGCACAAGCTTTTGGTTTTCATTCTCAACCATGGTGTTTTCACACAGTAATTTCCTTTTCCCTATTAAATTCCTCTGCAATTTACATTGTAGTGTTAATGGTTTAGTGTCAATAATTCATACATATGCAATTGAAGACACATTGTATTGCATCTCACTAGCTACACGACTAGACACAACTCATGATTTGAATTAACTACATGTCTGGCCTGCTTGCCTGCTTTTCATGCTAAAGCATGTCATTATTATATCAAGTATCATATTGACTTGGAATTCCAAAATTAATTTTCACAGGGGAGAGGGTGGTGAGCAACTTGGGTAGGTTCGTAGTGATTATATGGGCTTTTGCAGTGCTCGTCCTCACTCAAAGTTACACAGCTAGTCTGACATCCATGTTAACAGTTCAACAGCTGCTGCCAACAGTGACTGACTTGAATGAACTCGTGAAGAAAGGGGAGAATGTAGGGTACCTTAAGGATTCTTACGTTCTGGACATCTTGAAGAAGTTTAAGTTTGATGAATCCAAACTTATAATATACGATTCTCTTGAGGAATGCAACCGACTTTTATCATTAGGAAGTGCAAATGGTGGTATTTCTGCTGCTGTTGATGAAATCCCTTACATGAAGCTTTTTCTTGCAAAATATTGCTCGAAATATACCTCAGCTCAACAAATATACAAGACTGGTGGATTTGGCTTTGTAACTCTCTCTCTCTCTCTCTCTCTCTCTCTCTCTCTCTCTCACACACACACACACACACGAATCTGCAACTTCTTATGTATGTTGTCTTGCGACTTTCAGGTCTTCCCCAAAGGTTCCCCTCTAGTACCTGATCTTTCAAGGGCAATCTCAATGGTGACAGAAGGGTACGAAATGGAGAAACTGGAGAAACAATGGTTAGGAGTAGGAGAACAACCAAGCTGTCCAGAACTGAACTCTAACAGTCTTGGCCTTGATAGCTTCTGGGGCCTATTCCTCATTGCTGGAGTTGCCGCATCCTTAGCTCTGATCATATTTGTAGCTATGTTCCTTAATGAGCAGAAGCATATCTTTAAGCAATGTGATTCAAATGCTTCGGTATGGAGAAGGATTGTTTTTTTGTTTAAAAGCTTTGATCAGAAGGACATGAGCTCGCATACTTTCAGAAAAACTGAACTGAAAGGCAGTAGTGTCAACACCAGTGATCTTGGTATGTGTTCCATTGAAGCCTCACCAAACACCATCTTTGCCCCAACCCCATCAAGTTATTCAAGTCACACAGATTTGAACTTTGAAAACCACCTGCAAACCAGTTATGCTGATCCAAATCCTAATGATCAAGCATCTCCAGAAGAGGTGATATCAACAATTGAGTTGGGTAGGTAGCCCAAACCTGGAAGAGACCAAGTCCTCAAGTTACCTATGTAAACAAGTAATGTAGATTTCTTTTTTTTCTTTTTTTTTTTCTTCCTTTTTTGATACAGCTTGTATGATAATAACACCATTGTCCCTAATTGTAGATTTATTTTCTTTGTATGATAGTAACATCATTGCAAATTTAGTTTAGACGAGAGTTATAGCTTAACCAAAATGCTTTACACTTTTACTAATCTTATCTAGTTTTTTTCTGTTTTCTGTTTTCTGTTTTCAAACACAACCACATTATTAGCTTCTCTAGTAATTGAATACATTATGAATAATATGGCATAGAGGAAACAATTTACTCTCCAATTAGCTTTGATTCCTGCATTTTTATCGAACCATCTTTAAGCTTTTGTTTCATGGCCCAACTCCTAACTAGATTTCAAAGATTCTCCTATCCTTGATAGAGAAAACTATATTATTGTAGATAAGAAAGAATGACAATAGATATCTATACATTTCACTAACAGATGCTAACGGCTCACAAGAACATGATACATTGATAACAAAACTACCCTAATCTGAGGACATTTTCTGTACACAGGCACAAATTTACAAGAGATCATGTCATGGTAAGTATCGTTCAAGACACTCCTTCAATTTTTGAAAAGTGATTGGCTTTGTAACAAATGAGTCCATACCATTTGCGAAGCACTCGTCTGCACTCTCTGACAATGCATTAGCTGTCAACTGCACTCACATCATAAAATTCCATCAGAAGAGTGTTTTGACTGCAAATTTTTTACTCATTAAGAGAAAGAGAGAGAGAGAGTGAGAGGGGAAATTCTCCTCACCGCAATGACTGGGATCCGATTTACAGAAGGCACTGGAGCCTGACCATGTTGTAATGACTCTGAAGACGGCAAAGATTGGTCGTTTCCAGTTTTTACTGACGCATCCCAGCTCCCAGTCTCCTCAAAAGAACGAATTATCCTTGTAGCTTGAAGGCCATCCATAACTGGCATGCAGACATCCTGCAAAATAAAAATTAGTTGGGCACAAAGAACTTATAATTCATATACTAAGCCTTATGCCTTATTGCGTGATTAGAACAAGCAAGACCATAATCATAGAGGGATCAGGATTGTGCACATAAAGCTTACACTATAATGCTAATTGCAAATAACTCTGTCTAACCTTAGTTGTACCAAGAAAACTTGTATCTTATCATGATGACATTTTTACATAAAACCACTACTATATGCTGCAAACATGATAATATGCCATTGGTATAAGTAAAAATAAATCTTTTGTCTAAAGACAAATATAATATGAGACTGTGTTGAAAGGAAAAAGGAAATGAAATTTTACTTGCATTTCACAGCAGAAAAGAGAGAAGTTGTCATTGTAGAGATTAATACTGGTTACATTATTAACGTAGACGATGAAGGAAGGGGTGTTCCAAAAGCAAGTAACTAATGCAAGAACTAAAGATTCTGGAATTACCATGAGAACGAGATCATATCTATGGCACTGAACTGCACGCACAGCTTCAACTCCATTATTCACGACATCTACTTTATGGCCTAACTGTTTCATCATCGATTGTGTCACCATTACATTGATCTTGTTATCATCTACAAGAAGGATCTTGGGTTTCAATGTTGGCTGTGATACTTCCAGGTCGCTTCTAGAAACATGTTGGGAACCAATGTCAGTTTTCTCCTGCTTTTGACATGTTTCTGGGGTTTCACTTGATGTCTTAGCCATTATACTAATTTCCCTGCATGCCTCCAGGTGATAAGCGGAATTTGTGATAGGGTTTTGGAACCGACCATTTGTACCATCTTGAATCTGTTTGACTGTACCAACTGTATTTTCACTATCAATCTCAGGGCTGTGGCTTAAGAAACTTTCAGGTTCCGATAATGTCTCTGCAACATCAGCTGCTGAACACGCATCTTCAAGTGAATATACCTCTCTGGATCTCATATTAGTAGAAGGAAATAAGCAAGACTCCTCTGCGAACCCATTTAACTTCTGTATGGTAGCATACCCAATGTTATGTGGAGATAACTTCTGGGTCCTACTGGATCCTTTAGAAGAGAATAGAGAGCCCAACGTGCGTGGTTGGAATTGGAAAAATCCACAACTTATATCATCAGCTACAGAATCATGATCAGCCATATCTGAGAGATCATCAGGATCGTCAGAGTGATCACATGTGGATGACACTTTGTATGGTAATACAAATGTGAATGTAGACCCACAGTGCACTCGGCTAGAAACAGTGAGACTACCCCCCATCAGCTCAACCTGGTACAGATACGAACAAATTTTAGGAAAGGGATCTTATAATCAGTGCCGTTAAGAATATCATTTCCATGAATCCTCTACCTGATAGAAGGCGGAAAGAAAAGTTAAATGTAAACGAGAAAATAATTTTCAAGGACAAGAACTCACTAATTGCTTGCATATTGCAAGGCCTAGTCCTGTCCCACCATACTTGCGAGCATGATCTGCACTGACTTGCATGTACTTTTTAAATAGAGTAGGTAAAGCATTTTCTGTCACATGATAAAACAAGGCATAATGAGCACTTCCTATACTCGATATCATTTTAAAGATGTGATAAACAGATGGAGCAATACCTTAAAACTGGTGAAGACTATATAATTGTACATGTCTATTTAGGCACCAATATGTTGAATAAAAGAAGCAACCAGAAATTGCAATGTACCTGGTATTCCAATTCCTGTATCATATACATCACAACGTATCCACACTGTTTTTTCAGGCATATGATGTTGCTCCTCTTCATCTTCATGCATTGAGTCTCTCATATTTGGGGTTCCAGGTTCACCATTAAGTAAACGATTCTGGTGAGGAGGACTTTTCTCACAGTTTGTACCATGAGAACCTATTTTATCATAGCTATTTTGAGAATTTGATGAATATTTGTCTTCTTTATGTGTATCTACTGAAACAGTTGACTGATCTTCACTCAAGTTTTGATGGCATCCTTCTCTTTTTCCAGAAGACGGATCTGGTATAACATAAAGATTTATCCCAACCTTCCCTTCATGGGTAAACTTGATTGCATTGCTGCAAAGGATGAAAACTAATGAATTTGGAAGCACAACAAAGAACATCATGGAAAAAAAAATAACAAAAGAAAAAATGTGCAACTAATCCAATAACTATTATACATAGAACCATTTAAGCCACATCTGATTTTATGCTTTTCACAGTACCTGATCAAGTTGGTGAGAATCTGTCGAATCCTTAGAACATCTCCAATGACCTGAAAATTAAATTAATGTTAGCTAAATACAACAGTTACATAAATTTTGTGCAATTACATTTATAACTTTAACATGAGCCTCACAGCAAGAGGCATGCATCTCACTCTTGATTTCTGAAGGCATGAGCTAAGCCTTACATAATATTATAGTCAGGATCTTTCTTTTATTTATGTCACTTCAGTGTTTATGTAAATACAATGAGTAATAATGGATAAGAGAAATGGACGGAATTCGTGGAGAATGCTCCAAGCTGGTCTGACATAACCATGTCATGACAGTGGTCTTAATAGAAAGGAGAATCCATTTTAAATGGTCATACCTCAATAGGAACATCATCAGCCACATGGCCTTCCAAGGTCAGAATTTTTTGTAATGATGCTGCAGCAGTCTGAAGTACATGCTTTACTACTTCTCTTGGCCGGAACTTTGTAGCTTCCAACTTCATAACACCTAAAGAAAACATGTAAAGATTCAAATTCTAACTTCTAGTTGTATCAGCATATTTGGTTTTAAGCATCATCGTGGTTAACCACGAAGAGAAAATTTAGAAGATGACAGCAGCAAGTGTAATGAAGGTACCAGGTCCACCGATGTTACTATTAAAAATAAAATTTGATAATATTAGGGATCGTAGAGTAGTGTAACTAACAAGAAACTACCAAAGCATGTACACATGCAAATACATATAAATATATCTATTACACATGGTGTCAAATTCAGAAGTTCATTCATTGCCATTATTATCAGAAACTAATACGAAGCAGTACTGGAAAAAGAGACCAATTTGAAAGGGATGAATACAAACCTGACTCAACCTTGGAAAGGTCAAGGATGTCATTTATAAGTTGAAGGACCAGATCCCCTGAAGATAGCATGACATCCAACAGTTGTCTTTGTTCCCGATCAAGTTTTGAGGTGGCTAGAATCTCAGCCATGCTAACAACCCCGGATAGAGGGGATCTTATCTCATGCGACATGGTTGCTAACATTTGTTTTGCTCGCATTGTCTCCTCTGGGAGCCACAAAAGGGTAAAAGCAGAGTAAGCTACTCTAGAAAGCCAACACTAACGAAATTACAACTAATAGTTTACAAAGTAATAGAACCTGTTATGTGGATTGTTTTGTTCAGTTCTGTTTCCTTGGCTTTCTGTACTGCTATCTCCTCACGAATCTTTATCATCTTTTCTCTTTTCCTCACCTGTTATCCAATCAAAAACATGAATAACTATTCTTTTTCATGACAAAGAAGTTAGACACAATATGAGCACAAAAGCAAAATGAATTTACCTGATCGGTTACATCCATTCCCATATAATTTATACCAATTGTCTCCCCTGCCTTGTTAAGGACGGGTTCCACGTATATCAAAAATGTCTTTAACCCGAATAGTTCAGTCTCAAATGTGATTTCCCTTTTTGCAGGTAATCCTTTTTCCAGAACTTCTCTCTTGAAATCTTGAGATTCCTTAACACCAGATCCAGTAAAAATTTCGACATCTGTTTTCCCTAAAATATCCTGCAACGAAATGTCAGGGAATGCTCAAAAAATTTTGCGCCACTTAATGCAAATGGATAATTCAAAGAAACAGAAAAGAAAAATAAAACACCTACTCTAAAGGGAAATATGTTCTAAAAATTCAAGTCAACTCTTAATAAAATATGCAACTTGTATAAACAATGAACTTTGCGGCAATCTTATCAAACCTTGAATAAGAACTTCAGTGGTAATGCATTACCTCCTCATGCAAACTTGGAAATTTATTATAGATGAAGCGATAGCGCAACTCTTTATCCTGAAAGAAAAGTTTTGGAAGAGTCAGTCCCTTGGCTAGAAATGACCCAATAAAGTTAAGAGGAACATAATAGCATGTAGAAGAGCTCGAAGGATTAATGATTTGCATGAAGAGAGAACATTAATGTCTATTGTATAACTGCGAACCTAAATAAAGAAAAGGAAATACTAGTATGTAGCATCAATTTAACATCTCCCAGTAAAACTTCACCACTTAACAACCAGAACAAAAGACTAATGTAAGTCCATTCCTTGGACATCTTATAGTTTGATGAATGCATCTGTACAGTCTAGCAACATGAAACTTGGAGAGGCTTACAAGATGATATAGTAATAGGTAATAATCTTCCTTTGACTTATAAGTGCATGCAAAGTGAAAGATAATGATATAGGAGCCAGTAATCCATAAGTATCTGTTGGAAGACATGGAACTTTAAGGAACGAGTGTTACATGAGATGTCATGGATCGGAAACACCTTCTTAGATACTTGAATAATCCTAGCTTAGTCATATATACCGAGAAATGCTAAAAAATTAGGGGATTTAGCATTTCTCATATACCAATAGAAGGAACAAAATCTGATTGTAACCCTTTGCAATATGATCATGAATACAAGAAATCTGATTTGGTAAAGTTAGTCCTCACACATATTCGACGTGGGACATCACATCTTCTAACAGGTAATAGAAAGATGAATAAGAAAATGTGGTTGCATTGTCATCTTGAGACTTACTAATTTAAATTTAGAAATTATGACGAAATTACTAAGAAAATACCAAAGAATCATCCTCAGTAAACTCTGGTATATTGTAAAAAGAATAAAAAAAAAACCTTTTTTTATTAGGAAATAGTCTACTAATAAAAAAAACCAGGTTGATTATGGTTTTAACATCTGATCAGCTAATTCAACTTCCTTAGTGGCAGCCAAAGTCACCTGCAATGCCTTGTACAACTTCACATATTTCCTGGGATTAAGCCTCAGTGTATCCTTTGTATTTCTAGGCTGACCACTTTCTTAATGAACTTCAGGCAAATCACTATTAGTTACAATACTGATGTATGATGGTTAAATAAAAGCAATATTTTAAAAACATAGTCATTAGAAGGTAAAGAAATGAATAGCAGAATGGACAGATGGAAGAGACGGGAAAAGGCATTTCTGGAAGAAAGATACAGTAACATAATCACCTGCTTCCTAAAATCTCTGTTTGCCGTGGCCATTGAACTAACATATTTGTAGTGTTTTTTTTTTTTTTTTTTACATCTTTTGCACTTTACACAGTCATTCTATTCAGGAATTTGAAAATATATACTTCCTTCTTTTGAAACAATTATCCCAACTTACATGAATTTAAAATTTAACTTGCTTTTCAAAATTTGGATAGTTTAATGTATGGTTTTAAATGAAAGAAACATGAAGTCAAGATACAGCAAGTTACTAATGCAAATGTGTATATGAACTAGCCCAAGTCAGTACAATGCAAGGATGCAAAGCAGTATATAATAGGATTTAAATTACGTCTGTCACGAGTTACCTGATGGCCCATAACAACGGGTGCATTTTGAAGAACAAAATGTAAGAAGTTATCTGCTCTTCTCAGAATCTGGGACAATTCTTCCACCGGTGTGCATTGCTTTTCCAGATGTTTAATGCTTTCTTGTAACTTCTCCATGAGTATCTGCTCTCTCTGGACACTAGCTTCCAATAATTTCTCCAAATGCATAGCCCGCTGCTTCCAGTATATAACACTGTCATACTCAGCATCTATTTCAACTCTCTTACTTTGAACAACAACATCATTTTTCCTCCGAGGAACCTCTTGCCATATGTCAAGTACTTCATCTATTATAGAGATTCGACGTTTATCACCGCCATAGCCTTCTTCCTCAAAACGGTGCTCCTCAAGTATCTCCAATTCCTTGAGCTCAACTTCCTGCCTTTGTTGGCTCAGAATGTCAAGTTCTTCTCTTAGAAGGCGGACAGCATTGGCCTGCTTATATTCCCAGTGTTTTACAAGGTAAGCTAACTGAGACGAACCCTGGTTGGTATAATCAGTTAGCTCTAACAAACGCTTGAAATCAGCAACAGTTGGCCCCTCCGCGACTGTAACCTCCTCCAACATATCTTGATCCCCTCCTGGCTTTTCTACATTGAATTGCTTCTCTACATCATTGCCAATATCTTCAGGCCACATCGAATGTAGGATTTCGATGTCCATTTCTTCAAAATGATCATTATCCATCTCACAAACCATGAAATTTACTTAAATTCAGAACATGCGTCTAACAATATAGATGAAAAGCAAGAGGGTATTGAACCATGCTTCTGCTTTTCAGTACATGCATCTGGTGTAATCTCAGTTGAATTCTGTGCAACATATGCAGAAGATAGAGTTGAACAACAGTGGGCGAATATCTAATCAACACAGTATGCTGAACTTTATATTAGGTCCTGCAATAGAAAAAACAATTGCAGAATGAAATCATATGCTAAAATTAGAGAGAACAAAATCAACATGCAACGGGGTGAATGGGAAAGATATATATGAATGTTATAAGATGCCCTCTTCCTCTTTTAAAGGGACAAGAGATGATAAATAGCCCAGAAAATAAATAGGTCGCAAAATTGCACTGCTAATAAAAGAAGAGCAATTTTTTTGCAGAAAAAATAAGTATCTTTAGAACAAATTAAGCTACAAAGATGTCAGTCTTGTAAAACTCAGTTGATATAGTACCATAGCAAACCAATTCTAACACTTCCTCCTAATTTCTCTAAAAGACCATCTTTAATTGTAAAACAAGCAGAGAGAACATATTCAGAACCACCTCCTCGGACGAGAGGACATTTTTTAGCCCCTTAAATCAGTTCAAGAAACAAAACGAATAATAATTAGCATATTGAAGAATTTTATAAATTTCTTTTATTCATCAAAGAAAAACTAATATTTTCCCAAATAAAAAACAAATGAGTACCTCATAGTCAGCATAAGTGTTGAAAACCGTATGTAATTGAAATTGACATAATTGATAGACATTTAAACAAAAAGACAATAAATATCCATTCCCAGAACAATAAACTCAAACTACATTATCTACAACATAATAATTACTACAAAGCAAAAGACATCAAGAACAACATTGAAAATCATTTCAAATGAAAATTTAGACTAAAACAAATATGAATCCAAATTCAGCAAAAAAGGAGCTGAATTGCATTATCAAGAACAAGTCAACACCAAAAGTCAAACTGTTAAAAACCCAGATTTTGTTGAGGTAATCAAATCAAAGTTTTAAAGTTAACATCAAAAGCCACAAGCTCTAACCTTTTTTGTGATTGAATCAAAGTGACCCACCAAAGAGCAAAAAATGGAGAAGAATAATTCAGTCACCCCCAAATGCCCAAAACTTCTGAACTGTAGATCTGAAGAGTCAGCTGAACTGAAGAGTCAATACCCTTCAATGGCATTGAAAGTTTTAGAAAGAGAAAGTTGGGGTTTTAGAGAGAGAGAAAGCTTTATAGAGAGAAGGAGGAGGAGGGTGAGAGCATGTGAGGGAAAAAAGAAATGAAGAAAAAAAATGCGGAGAGAAGAGAAACCCAAGAAGGCATGTGCATCTGGTCTGATCTGGAGGTCAAAAATATTAGAGAATTCCTCTGTCCCTTATATATAGCAAAGATTCAATTTTTTTATAATTGAGATTAGTTCAGAGTTGTTTCTGCAAAACCCTTATTAGCAATCAGCCAATAATCACACATTCATCTACAAAATCTATCTTCTCTCTGCTTCTTCTTCTTCTTCTTCTTCTTGTAGTTTCAATTCAGTGCCCTCTCCTCTGTTGCTGCTATGCTTTTTCTCTTTCTCTCTCTACAAATTACAAAATGAATGATTCGATCAGGGGGAATCTTGGAGAGAGAAATGGAGGAGGGTCTGGGTTTTTTAAATGGCTACCCGCCCTTTCCTAGGTGACGTGTTGGGACGGCGCGTGGATTGACGCGCCATCTGTGGTTCTGTTCTGTTCTGTTCTGTTTTGTTCTGTTCTGTTGGTCAATAATAAATAGGAGTA
>JAYMTT010000275.1:0-14861 GCA_036898025.1 Hypseocharis bilobata
GACCTTTATCAAAGGTCAATACCAGTGTAGGGGGTAAAATAATACATTTTAAAGTGTAGGAGTCAAGTTCAAACAACATTAAAGTGCATGAGGTGTTTAAACAATTTACCTGTTTGTTAAAGAAAGAAAATGGCATGAACGAGCGGTAAAGAATAAAGATAATAAATTAATAATCACTTTAATCACCAATTATTAGCACAATTTTTTAATTCAAAAAATGAATTGAGTTTGGTAAAATAAAACTTGTTTTGGTATTCAATTTGTCATGTATTCCAACTCAAAAAACAAAACTTATTATTGTGTTACAGGGAAGAAAACCATTCTTAAAAAAATGTTTGAAAAATGAAAACCTTGCATTAATTTTATGACAGAATTTGAGTAATTTATTAGCAAAAACAAAAAAAAAGCAATAGAACTTTAGTCTCTGAATAATTTAAGTTTAGAAAAATTATGTACTAACACGGTATCATTTACAGAATTATACTCCAAGATGTCAAAATAAATTAGTTTCGCGTGTAAAAATACACAAAAATCACACTACAACAAACCAAGATAAATCAAATTTTATTTTAATTCATTGTTCTTCGGAGATTTCCTTTTTGCTTTTAATTTTTATGGGTTAGAACTTAGAAGGTCATCAACTAGAAAAGGTCAACAACCTGAAATGAATTTACAAGTTTGGAATTGGGACACAATTTAGAAATTTACTAAACGCGTAGCCAGTAATAATTGCCCAATTAATTTAAGACCCAAAACCACCGAAAATGGCGGGAAACACCTGCATCTACACAAACCCAACAAACTGCCAAGTGTTGGGTTCTATTCCATTACCTCATCCTCCAACAATCCTAACTAACGATTAATCAATCAAAACAAACATGTTTCTAATTTCTTGCTTTCAGTTTATGTAATTAATCTCAAGAAAATTAATATTTGGTACTGGAATTTCAATTCCATTTCCTTCATTACTGCTGTCTCCGGATCCAATTCTGCTGTATTTTCTGTTGGGGTGCCTCGGAAATCCCAACAGAATCCCAATTCCATCATCTTTACCTCCTCAACCTCAAGCCATGCTTCTCCATTATATTAATAGACTCTCCATTTTCCTCTGGAACCCATCAAACCAGGAACCCATTTGAGAAGTTTAATCAATCGTCTTCTCAATTCTTCACCTTCATTGCCCTTATTTTCTTCTTCTTTTTCTCTGGTGGGTAATTTTCTTGTTTGTTTAATTTTTTTTTTCTGTGTATATAATGATTGTGGGAATATGAAATTTGATCTTTTCATGCCTTTTTTTTTTCATTTTCAGAAAATTTTGATTCAGAGGCTCAGATGGAGCAATTCCGGCAGATTGGAGAGGTGTTGGGTAGCATGAAGGCTCTGATGGTGTTCCGGGAGAGTATACAAATCAATCAGAGGCAATGCTGTTTGTTGATTGACATCTTCAGTTTCGCTTACGACTCCATTGCAGAGGAGATGAAGAGAAGCTTGAAATTCGAAGAGAAGCACACGAAATGGAGACATCTTGAGCACCCATTGAGGGAGCTTTGCAGGGTGTTCAAAGAAGCAGAATTGTACCTGAGGCAGTGCTTGGAAACCAAGGACTGGTGGGCCAAGGTCATCACCCTCTATCAGAGCACAGATTGTATTGATTTCCACATCCACAACTTGTTCTGCTGCATCCCAACTGTCATCGAAGCCATAGAAATAGTTGGAGAGATGTCGGGATGGGACAATGATGAGAGCCAAAAGAAGAAGCTTGTGCATGCCAAGAAGTATCAGAAAGAATGGCAGGATCCAAAACTCTTCGAGTGGAAATTTGGGAAGCAATACCTCATTACTCAGGAGCTTTGCAACCGGTTAGAGACGGCTTGGAAGGAAGATAGGTGGATTCTGATAAACAGAATCCAGGCCAAGAAAATGTCAGGCTCCATCAGCTCAACAAAGTACGAGAATCGACTCACTGATCTTCTTTACAGGAACTTGGATGTTTCGGAATCTCCTGAAGGGAAGCTCTCACCAAGTTCGTACTTGGTTGGCTCTAAGGAGTACAATATGAGGAGGCGTTTAGGGAGTGGGAGCCAATTCAAGGAAATTCAATGGTTGGGTGAGAGCTTTGCCTTGAGGCATTTCTTTGGAGATATCGAACCCTTAATTCCTCAGATTTCTTCGTTGTTGTCCCTTTCCCATCCAAACATAGTGCCCTATCATTGCGCGTTCACTGATGAGGAGAAGAAAGAATGTTTTCTGGTTATGGAGCTAATGAACAGGAACCTGTGCAACCACATCAAAGAAATGTGTGGCCCACGGAAGCGAATACCATTTTCTCTTGCTGTTGCAGTTGATCTCATGCTTCAGATCGCCAGAGGAATGGAGTATCTCCACTCGAAGAAAATCTACCATGGAGATTTGAATCCTCACAACATTCTTGTTAAAGCAAGAGGGAGTTCCTCAGAAGGGTACCTGCACGCTAAGCTCTCAGGATTTGGTCTATCTTCCAGCAAGAACATAAACCATAAACCATCTTCGAGTCAAAACGAAATCCTCAGCTTCATCTGGTATGCCCCAGAAGTCTTGGAAGAGCAAGAACAATTAGGAAGTGCTGAGAAGTCCAAGTACACAGAGAAGTCCGATGTGTACAGCTTTGGAATGCTTTGCTTTGAGCTTCTAACAGGGAAAGTACCTTTCGAGGACAGCCATCTTCAAGGAGACAAAATGAGCAGAAACATTAGGGCAGGAGAGAGGCCACTGTTCCCATTCTATTCATTGAAATACGTGACCAACTTGACAAAGAGATGCTGGCACACTGACCCAAACCAGCGGCCAAGTTTTTCATCCATTTGTAGGATTCTTCGCTACATCAAACGGTTCCTTGTGTTGACTCCTAAAAGCAGGGGCCACCCGCCCCAGCCAGTGCAGGTGGTAGACTACTGTGACATCGAGTCAGGGCTTTTACGGAAGTTCCCTTCATGGGGAAATTCTGAACTGCTATCAGTATCACATATCCCATTTCAGATGTTTGCCTACAAAGTTACGGAGAAAGAGAAGGCAACTGGGAATTCTAAAGATAACTCAGAATCAGGAAGTGATAAAGGTTCAAATTGTGGGGATGAGAATTTGGCACTAGTCGAGGACCCATTCCCGCCTGTAATTGAAAGAAAGCTGCCATCTTCACCTGAAACCATTAACAGAAAACTTTCAAAGTTGAAGAGATCTCCAGATACAAAACCCACCAAACAACCAGGTAACCTTTATCTAGACAAATATCACCTAGATTCTCGTATAGTTTTTCTACTATCACTCTATATAGGAGCACCAAGAGAAAAAAACAAGCACAGAATAACAAATGAACATCTCATGCTACATATACTATCATTTTGTGTACATTTTATATTTTGCACTCAAAGTCATTCGGAATTTCTCCTGTTATGATATTTTACCATGGTTATATAAACATGTCACTACAAGAATCATTTAGGCAAAACATATGAATAATTTTCTGTCATCCTTATGTTTACTAACATGTGAGGGTTTGGTTACACAGGGACACCTAGAGGAAGGTCAAGACCTCCTCAAATGACCCCTAGCCGTAGTTTGAGATTGAATTCAGAAATGGTGGTGAGTCCGACAATGACGAATAGTCCAAGAATACGTAGAACATCTGGTCATGCCTCAGATTCCGAGCTCTCCTAGACCTTGTTATACCAAAATGATCGTCACAACAGAAAAACGAAGCTCCAATTCAATCATTCAGTCAATAATGATGATGACTCCACCGATTACAAAATAGCAGGATATATATGTTTCAAGATAAAGCTGTATAGTAAAACAAAGTGTAAGAAGCCAACCCCATGAATTGGGATTCAGGGCTTTATTAAGTGTCTAAACTAGATCATGAGTTAGGGCATGCAAGAACAGTTTTAGCTCACACTAACTGGCTTCTTGCATCTGTATATTTAGTCTGTGCTGAACTATACCTTTTAATGTATGAAAATTTATTTATTCTTTACTTTCTCTCATTTTCTTTTCTTTTCTGTCACCTTATAGAACTCAACTGCAGAAAACGAATGAGATCAATAAGACTGAGGCTAAAATGAAACTTAGAAAGTCTCGATTTTTAGGGACTCACTGGATAATTCAGTGCTTGTACTTTCTGTTTAAAAAAATAATTTTCAGCCCAAGTATCAGATATTATGAAGTAGCTAAATCAGATATACTGGTAATGTAGAGAACGATGCGTGGCATATTGGTCATGAACAAGGAACGCCATCAACACTAACACGGCCAGTATATGAATAACATTTGCAAATGAATAACAAAATAATCAACATGCCAGGAAGAGAACTAGCAAAGCAACATATGGAAATTCTGCCATAGGCAAGTGGGCAATGGACGTTAATCCTTGTATAAATCATAACAGTGAGGACTTTGAGTTTAACAGAATGTACAAAATATATGATTTGTATAAAGAAACCAGTCGGGTAAAAGGGGTAGCTTGCACCTTCGAACTTTTGAAGGCTGCATGCATATGTTGGGCATATAGATATAAAATTCTGAGAAACCACACTTGTAATCATACACCCTTCTTGGAATTTTGAGTTAAGACATGCCTCTTCTGATATCACTTCATAATGAAGTGAATGCTTCTATACAGATATACACCCCAGAAGTGATTTAAAAAAATTACTACCAAAACCTTCTGTCTTCTCCAACTTCAGCCCCCGTTCTAACTTGCCTTATAGAACTTTGTAGGCATCCTTTTAGTCAGAGTAACATGATATCAAGCGAATAGCCAATAAACTTCCAATTAGTATGAGAGCTGCAATTCAGACTTTTGGTTTTGCACCTCAGTCAGGCACATGTCATGCACACTTCCATTCTGTTCTGATCTTCATGGACACGGCACAATTTGGAGTACTTAAAAGAATCAACCACTTGGCTGACTTCGCTATAAAACTAGGGGGCTCCTGAAGTGCAACTGTCAGAAGCAGTCGGTTCGTCTACTTTGCATTTTCAAGACTATCTAAAAATGTCAACTTGAAGGTGTTCAATACTCCATCTTCCTTATTCTCCTTCAACTTGCATAAGTTTTTAAGTCCAACTTGTTTCTTTGTTTCCCCTGAAGAGAGCATAGCAAATCCTCAGGACAGGTAACTGAAACCTGGGATTAATATTGAGAGAAGCCGCTTCCTCTTACACCATTTGCAGAAGTTTTATGCTTCCACTTGAGTTGGCAGCGACAAGCATGTTTGATTTCTTCCGCCAACATACACTTGAAACAAACTGTCCATTGTCATCACCAATCTCTTGCCCAGAAATAGGATCGATGGATCCAAACTTGTGTGAAATAATCGGCATTGGAAGAGATCTATAATAACTATAAACCTATAGAAAAAGAAATGGAAACAATTAAAATTTGAAAAAAAAAAATCAGAAATTACATGGCCTTCTCTTTAATGGATAATCGAGCTTCCAGTGATGAAATTTTTGCTTTTATACACTCTGAACATTCAACAGTTAGCGGATTGAAAAGAATTATAATAACTCTCATATTTCAAACACTGTCAAATTTATTAGTCCTGAATGTCTTTCAAATTACGAGTTCAATAATTATCATCATATCTTAATAGATCTCAGCTTAATTTTTGTTTAACTGCTGTGTAGCCAGTCTCCTATTATGAGGGAGGTGGGTATGGTTATTTAAACCAGAGGAGAGGTGCATGTATCTTACTAATTACAATCCCAATATGCTATGACACTAAAGATGCACATTAATTTTTTCTACTAAAAGGAAAAACAAAATCCAGGGAAGACAAGCATTTAATAGTTGGACAAGAAAGCATGTTATTTGGAACACGGTACTTGGAGTAATGACAGAAAATATATATATATATATATAATTGCATGAGCTAAATAAGACTAGTATGTTTAGCCAATTTTCAAGGAGAAAATATCAAAATACAGAGTTTTTCTCCATCCATTTGAGAATGTAGAATCCTTATCAAAGAAATATCCAGACTCATGCACTCAAACTTTAACATTATGCCATCTTCTATAATGCAATCTTAGGTCATAGTATCCCAAACACAAATGGAACCTATGGGTCATAGACTTCAAGAACAGTCCTAACATGAATGACAACAAAATCAAACTTATGTTGAAATTGCTAACCTCATTAGTTTCAGAACCACATGCTATGTATCCATCCATAGCAGACAACCCCACAAAATTCTGAGCAAGCAGAAGACAGTAAGAACCAATACAAAATCCTCAAATTTTCCAATATAACTTAAGTTAGGAAACCAACCTTTTCATTAGAGTGGCCTCTTAAGGTTAAACTACAAGCGTTAGATGACAACCCAACTGAGCTGGTTTTGTTGAGATCCCAAACCTTTATAGTGTTGTCCGTTGATGCAGAAACAAGGGTTTCTGAATCCAAAAATTTCACATAGCTAACAGCTTTCTCATGGCCAACTAATGTGCACCAAGGTATTCTAGTATTCCGGAGATCATAGCAACAGATCTTGTAATCAGCAGATCCAGATACCAACAGATGAGTTGAGTAAGCAGAGAACTGCACACAGCAGACATTGGCGGGGTTCGGAATAGTGCAAATAGAATCTTTCTGCACAAAAAATTACATTCAGATTTCCTTATTAGCTTTGTTAATTTTTTTTTTAAAAAAAAAATCAAGAAGGATTTGTATTTTAAAGCAATAAGGTGACAGAATAGAAGGGTGCTTAGTTAGGAAGCAGAATGGAGAAAGTCACAGTGCTTCATTAGTAATCCAGTTTACCAAGTAGACCCAAGAAATCTCAGAGCATGAGTACTTGTGGGTTTCTAGAGAAATAGCTAGAGATATGAGCTATTTTACCCCTGAAGGTCCGTCAAACAAAATTCATAAAAAACTAAATTCATCTGTTCCTTCACAAAACACAATTTGGCAAGACATCAACTCTAATATCTCTAAATGCACACATACTTAATACTACAATGATCCAATTCCTAATGCTCTCAAATACTCAGATTTGTGCATATCCTGGTATCATGCATACTAAAGCAATTAATTGTATTATATGAGATAGAGCATGCCTCATTTATGCTCCACAGCTTCACAGAACAATCATCACTTCCGCTAGCCAGCATTGTTGGGTCAGCTAGAGAAAAGTCAATGGACCAAGCTCTCTTTTGGTGCTCTGTGTACTGAGAGAATCCTTGACCAGTGCTAGCATCCCACATCTGTAATCCACCCATAGACACCAAAATTCAATATTAGTAAACAAGAAAGATAAAATAACTCAGATATTAAAACATAAATGAAAAAGAAACAAGTGACAATCTTTATTTATTATTATTATTATTATTTTTTTTTTTTTGAAGAGAAACAAGTAACAATCTTAATAACAAGGAGAAACAATCAATAATTATCAAGACAAAGAGGGCAAAACATTGTTTTGGAAAGTAACTTTTCACTATGCAATTATTCTTAGGTATATAACCCAAATAAAAATTCACTAGCAGGTCTATGCAAATAGAGTCATGTATGTGGAGACACTAATGTCATTTAACAAAGAGCCCTCCCAGATATATTTTCCGCCCAACTCTAGAAAACAAAGAAAACCTGATTCCTTATTACCCCTTAGCAACTATTAAGCCAAAAATATTTCTTCATGTACTTTATATTTGTTGGGTTATAATCACCGTCTTCTGGGAATACATAAAATCATGTGAAAGGCAAGTAGGATTACGCCTCGCCCCCTATAACTTAGCATTATTTATAATATGAAACATCAACTATAGTCTGATTCATTTTCTAAACCATATTCTGATTCAGTTTCTAGTGATGCATGCCATGCAAAACTACAAACTAGAATCTTGGGATGCAATTGAATGTTGGGCTATTTTTTTTTATTATTTTCTTTTTAAAGATTTTACTTTGAGCACACAATCATGGAGATCTAAAATGAAGAACAAATCACTTATTACATCTAGTAATGAGATTAGATATCAGGCCCTAAAACAAGATATAACACCCATCCTCTGGGATCGTCCAACATCTATCTAAATATAATAGAACAAGATGATGCAATTGAATACAGCTATGGACTTCTCTTTTCTTTTAGTAAAAAGTCTCCAATGAATGTGAAATACATACCTGAACCACACCATGATAATCAGTTGAAGCCAAATAATTCTTAATGTAGTTATTCCAGCAAACACAGCTAAGCTTAGAATTGTTTGACATCTCAACGACGGGATAATGAATGTCAATAGACTCATTTGAAAGTGCACTAAACTCAAAAATTTTGATTTTCTTTGACACCCCAGCTGCTGCAATATAGTCTTCATCACGGTCAAAACTCAAAGAGCAAATCACATTTGCAGAGTTTAGAAGATCTCCATTTCTTAATAACCCACGTACTTCAAACTTACTATAGCGAGCAAATTTGCATAAACCTTCAGAAAACACACCTAGGCAATCAGTGCATTTCTGATTCATGATTAGCTCGTCATTCTCATCTTGAAGCTGAGACCACTTGTCTCGGTCTTTTAGCACATTTTTATCAGAGCGTTCTGTGGCACCAGATTCTGTAAGTTGAGTTTGAGTTCTCATGGAGAAGTAAGCATTTTCGAACTGACTGATATTTCTCATCAACCTCGTCTCACTTATACTTGACGGTGAAAATGATCCGGAAAGAGCACCTAAAGTTTTAGGGTCTTCTAGATGAGACCACTTATCACTTGCACCAGGAGAGTCATCACGTGTCCAAGAAAAAACCGAGGTTTTACTAGGTAAGTGTCTTCTCTCGACCTCCTTGATATCTTCTTCTAAGCACACAATATCTTCTAGTACTTTGGAAGCATGCTTATGCTTTTGTTCTTTCAATGAAACTAGAAAATCAAGTAATAGCTCTGATTCAGCAACATCATCATCAACAGATGCAGAAAAGTCATTTTCAGAACACAACTCCTGGGATGCACCTAACAATTCAGACTGTATAATTTCCCTGTTACAAAGTCACATCAACAGATTTCAGGGACAAATACAAACAGGATCTACCGTCAAATTAAGATACACTGCAACATGTATACTCTACCTATTAATGAACTGAAGATGTCCATCAATAGAAGCAGATAATATGATCATAAATTTAGAGGAAACCGCAAAAGGATGAAAATTAGAATATATAGCAGAGGTAGCACAACATATTTGCATTTCAATAGGTGCTTGAATCTACCAATGAACAGGTCTGCACCTAGATAATAGTTTCTTAGTCGGATGTTTACATCTAAATACAAACATCACCAATTCTTTAGATAATATTTTCTGTCAAAGATTTTCATCTCACTACAAGATCAAATATTCTTTACATATTTCCTTCCATTCCTCCTCTATAAATGATCCTGAAAATCCTTAAGGTGGATGCTAGACCCTATACATATCGGGATGTACTTGCACCGTGATTACTAGCAGAAATGACTCAAATGAGCATCAATCATCTCCTATCAGTTTTTCATGGAGTAATATAGTATGGATATTAATGAAGTGTAGATAGAGTACAAGAAAATCACATAAAAAATTGCTGCATAGAACAGAAGCTGTAGTAAGAGGCTTAGGATTCAGCTTAAGGGGAATTTCATCCTCAGCAGCGATATTACAAATTATACAAGTTTTCTTTTTCATTTTCCTTTTATCCTTCTGGTAGATACTGCACAGCATATAATGCTGAACTAAAAATATAGTACTGCCTAACAAGATGTTTTTAAGTAAGAATTAGCACCAGGACAAGAAAAAGAATTTATGATGCAGGTATGCTGTTTAAAAGACAACAAAAAATCTCAAATTCTTTCTCAGCATAAATCTCCACCAATATTAATGTGTCAAGTTTATAACGCAAAGGCCTAAGCTGTTAAGTGGGACACATAAGAACATAAATGGGCTCTCTGCACGTGGACAAAACGAGGGGACAAACAAGCTGGGCAACAAACACAACAAGCCCAATCAAACCAGCTTTGATATCATGTTAAGTTTCTAACTCTAAAAGCCTAAGCTGTTAGGTTGAAGGCCTCAACTGGTATATGAAACGGTCTCAAGTTCTACATGCAATCCATGTGGGACACATAACAATGTGTAAGCATGCTTAAAAATTATTGCTTCCTTGTTAACTTAAATTGTACAAACTTTAAAAGTCAGAAAAGGAGGGTAAAGATATTGAATCTGGTCTTGCTTTTAGGTTACCCTTGTGGAATGCTGTATAAAGTGATACCTGGTTGTTGGACGTGACGAAGGTTCAGGATGAAGAAGCCAAAGACAAAAACCAGCTTCAACTGGATTTTCTGAAAGAAAATGAGGCGGAAGAATCCGATGGCGCAAATCTAACAATGCTGCATAATAGACCTCCCATGACTTAAAACAGCATAGCAACTGACGGAAATAACCCCACATCAGTTCAAAAGATAGAGTTCATACTTAAGTCCAAGAATAAAACCCTAAAAAATGAAAACTAAACATGATTGCATACAGAAAAATATAGAGTTAATTAATACAATAAAGATGCCTAGAGTTAACTGAAGGTAATGTTTTCTCAGCTCTGATGGGAAATCTTTTTATATCTTAGACCAAAGCACTTGCTAGGACAGGAACATGATGACAGATTTAAGCAGCAAGACAGGCTTCCCCTGAATATGTGATGTGGTTTGATTAGGTCAGCCAACTATTAGCTGACAAAATAATGCCGTACAATTAATCTTATCCACCATACCTTATCAAAAGATCTGCTTTAAGATCCCAATAATTTCTAATTTTTGGGTCATTTCTTCAATGGAACAGTTTTTATTTCAAGTTTCTAATGTTAATACTGTATCAAAACAAAATTAAAGAAGAAAACAACTCTCTCTTCCCAGTTCGGCATTGAGTAAATACTAGGAATTTCTACCTATTTAACATCCATTAGCGGTTACGGAATAATATATGTTTCTGCTTTTTGATTAAAAACATAGCTCCAAATAGGGTCGCAACTTGGCAAGCATAAAGGTTTTATGCAATAGTTTATCCAGAAAACAAAGAACCACATTAACAAATTAAAATTAAATAATAAAAAAAAAAGAAAATTCTTCATTCTTTGGATAAACCAAGTTGCATCCCAAGCTCAAGTATCTAGTCAGATTTGATGGAAAAGAATATATTTCAGAACTGTTTGGAATTAATATAATGCTCTAAAGTGAGGACAAAAGAGATTACTCCCCCAACATGTTCCTTATACATCCCTAGAAAAAAAAATTAATAGTAATATACTAAAACAGACATGCCGCATAGTAAAATATCCAACCCAATAAGGTAATCATGCCAAAAACCCCAGCCTACTTTATTCAAACTATATTTACTCAAAGCTGCAAAGAAGCCCAGAGTGAGTTACATGATAAAATAAGCTGGATAAGACTTGAATCTGTATAAGCAAGAGTTTGAATAAATTATATATTCACCTCAAAAAGAAGAACCCCAAGGCCATAGATATTTGATGAACATGTACAGCCCCTCCCATTGAGCTCCTCTGGGCTAGTATACCACTTCTTTTCCAGCTGAGCAGTTACAGAAGTCGACTGCTGTCTTGTTACAATGGAAGTACTTTGGCACCTGGAACTGTTTTGAACCTGATAGTTAGCATATCTGGAATCTTGCAAACCTGAAGTGAGACCATCAATCTCATCCACTGTCTCACTCCTGAAGCCACTACTAGAGGTGACCTGGGGCTGGTGTATGACACACCTCATGTCCTCACTGAGCTTTTGCTGCTTGGCACCCGAACTATGGTAGGGAGTGACATATTCTTCGAGTGGTCTTTTCTCATTCAAATCCTGATATATAACATTCTCTAGATCTCTGTTTGCCAACGGACCAGTATATTTAACCATATTTGACGGCAATAAAATGAAACGGGATGGTCTTAAGTCCAGCAAGGAAATTCCTTGAGAGTGTGAAAAATCTACCAACTCCACAATTTGCTTAAATAAATTAAGAATTTCTACTTTATCAACATTACGGCGCCCAGGTTGCAGACGCTCTCTCAAGCATATCCCACTTTGAAAGGATTCAGGACAAGACCTATCAATCTCATGCGAAGAATTTTTATCATAGTTAGCACTTGAATTTAACAACGGATCAGATGCTGGCTCAATAGGGCAACTTATTTTTTCATCCTTCTGGCTCAAAACTGCACAGTCAGATCCAAGAGGAGCTTCTGGGCTTCTAGATACAGCACCTTTACCCTTAATAGCATTATTGGAAAAAAACTGAGAAAAGCTAGAAGTAGATAATTTCTTCAATTGGGTGCCCCCAATAGACAATTTATTGTTCAACATGATCTTGCCATCGCTATCCCTTAAAGAGATAGAGGTTTTCTCTGGATCTCGATAAATTTGCTTACTCGACAAAGGCTTTAAACTCTGTATACCAGAGGGCAATCTTGCGGCCTCCTCTTTAACTGCCCATGTCATCTGATCCTTGTCTTGAGGCACAGAATCCTTGTGTGAGTGATTGCTCCTAGATCCACTAGCTAACTGATATAGATGTTGCCACTGACCTTGCCTTGAACTGTTTGGTCTATTAACTGGAGCCATAGAGCTCCTATAATTTCTGGCAGTTAACTCCTCAACCAGTAGACCGGTGTCATTCATAGAAGGGCTAGTACTGGGACGTTCAGATCCAGCCAAAGAAGTTAGACTACTAAAATTCTTAGCCTCTCTAGTCTCCCTATAACTGTTGGATAAGTACGCAGAGAAGCTGCTCCTATTATATGGGCATGTCCGTGGCGATTGTGAACTGTGACCCTCTGGTTTCAAGGGAGTATTGCAATCTTTCCTTTCAAGATCTGCATTTGTTGCCAAATGATTAGCTGACAATTCCTCCCTTGCTTTTTCCATACTATCGACACCAGCTTCATCCATATGCATGAGTGGCTATCCAAACGGCCTTCTCTAATCAAAATGACAACCTATATAGAAAATTACAATATTGAATTTATCATTAATTCCAAAAAAATGCCAATCCTTAGAAATTGAATTGAATCATAATGTAACAAAATTAACGTAAATGAAAAGAATTTAACAATCAAGACATTTCAAATTAAAAAATTGAACTTAAGGAGACATCTACAATCAAAACAGACCCAATAGATGAATGTTTATTGAGAATGGTTCACAAAGAGCCTACCCAAAAGAAACTATCTCAAAATTAGTTGATGTAACAGTGAATATATGAACCCACAATCAATTTCAGTCAACATAAGCATATCAACAAACATAATCATCAAAGACCCATATGTAATTTCTGAAATCTTCACTTCAGAGTACACAGCATTCACAATCAAGAAATTAAGCACAACCTTTGAACAAAAACTAGAAAACAGAAGGCCTGTAATCTATTAGAAATGGAAAATACTAAAATCCATCAAAAATTGAAAAGCAAAATTAATAAGCTTACTAATAAGAAAAGCAGCAAAGAGGAATAGACATTGGATAAAGAATGGGAGGGAGATATGAGAACCGAAACGTAACACCTCACGAATCACAGCACAGTACAGGAAAAAGAAGGGAAAGGTCAGCCTCAAATGGAATGCAGCAGGAAAATATCTTCTCTCTCTCTCAGTCATGACTCATGACTCAACAAACTTATGTCATTCTTTTTTTTTTTGGCCTTCTCTCGGTACTTTATGTCATACTCCTAACAGTTTAAGAAAAAGGGACCTTATCGGTGTCTTTAGATTTTTTATTTTTATTTTTTACTTTAAATGGGTCTCATTTCATTGTTATTTTTCTATATTATTTTTCTCTTTCCTTTTTTCTATACAATATATTAAAAATAAAAATTCATATCATGTGATCATTACCTTGGTGATTTTGTATTTGTTGGGGATAATAACCTCTAATATTGTGAAATAAAAAAAATAAATCATCCATATAAATAAGTTGTTAGGAAGTTTTGTTATATTTTGTGCATGTAAATGGATTTGGGTAATTTTGGAAGTTTGATTATAATTTGTGGTTGTAGAAAACAATTTTAGTAAAAGTTATTTGTTATAGTAAAAAAATGGTTATAGAGAGAAAAATAGGTGTCTGCATTTAGAATTACTCTATCAAAATAGTTTTTAAAATTTCAAAATCAAACTAATTTAATCCATAAACTATTTTTTACACTAAGTCCATATATTTTCAAAATAAAATCAATTTATTCCTTAACTATTTTTTGCATCAACTTAGTCCATTAACTTTTCAAAAATGAACCAATTTAATTCTGAATTTTCATACACATCAATGACTAAATTCGTTCATTTTTTAAAAGTTTAGGTATTAAATTGGCACAAAAATAGCTCAAGGACAAAATTAGTTTTTTTTGTAAAGTTTGTAAACTAAATTAGTATAAAAAATAGTTCAAAAACTAAACTTGTTTATTTTTAAAGTTCGGAGAATATTTTGATACCTAACCTTGTTTTTTATTGGCTAAGTGATAGAAACTGTTTTTTCCTTTTCAATCTTTATAATTTTTAGTTCTTACTCCTAATAACATTTTATTTTTTATTTTTTCACAAGTGCCTCGTATTCTTCGAGTGTTGGATTAATCTTTCGTAACTATCCTTTCCACAAGTGCTTTCTACAAACTTGAACCTTTAATGTTAGAGAGATCTCTCTTTCTAACTTTCATAAAGGGCGATGGTGATAAATATATACACCCTTAATATTAGCAAATAGGGTTTAAATATTGCAATTATGGCTTAGGATATTGGATGAACATTTTCTGTTGAATGCTAAGAAAATACTGAAACTTAGGGTGTGTTTGTTTCAAGAAAAGTGTTTTTCGTCATAAA
>JAYMTT010000276.1:0-14833 GCA_036898025.1 Hypseocharis bilobata
AGAGAGAGAGAGAGAACCCGCCGGCTCTGTCTTATCCAATAATCGAGCGCAATGTACCAACCAAATTGAAGTCGCCGGAGATTGCTAGGGTTTTGATTTTTGTTTATTTCGGAGAAGAAGAAGAAGAAGAAGAGAGTGATGTTTTTGTAGTCTCAAATATCTCTGTATCTGCGCATTATTATGTGTCTAAAATTGAGGTGAAAAATGTGTCTTTATCAATACAAATGCATATAAATATGTTTATGTGTCTATCGGTAGGACCTAATAATGGCTAATATCTATGATTTTGATTATTGTAATCTACGAAAAATAGAGAAGAAAAAGGAAAATTGTTTCTTCAGACAGAGAGAGAGAGAGAGAGACCCACCAGAATTTCAATCTCCTCAGGCACCTAACTTCCTTTTTTTTTAGTACCCACTTATCAAACCATTTTCAATTTTCAACCCCTAATAGGAATTCAAGAGAAAATTAAGGAAAATTAAGAATTACAGTAAATAAATAATTAGGAGAGTGAAAATATAACTAGGGGAAGTTAGGAAAGATTCTAGAAAATGCGGTGAAAAATAAAATTCCCCGCCCGCCCCTCAACTGCTGAATTCAAGTGGATCTTATCACTTGAGTCACCGTCTGAAAAAATACGAATAGAAATTATTCATTTTTTTTATGTATATTTGGTTTTGTAACATTTTACTCCAGAGTCCAGACTTACGTGAGGCCCTTCCCTCAATGGATGAAACTAAGATTTGGAAATTTTTAGGTTTGAACCATGAATTGTATGAGTGTAAATAAAATAATGAGATTTTTATTGACTAAAATACAAAAATATATGTAATTTGTTCCTTTAATTTTACTCCATCATCAATATGTATTTAGGTCACAAGATATGAGTTAGTTCTGGTAGATTACATAGATTGGTTTAACTAGTCTAAGGCTATTTTCTTTTTGGTACAAATCTAGGCTATTTCCAATTGTATTATTTATTAAACCGGACTTTTTAATAAGAACTTTTTTAAAAAATGTAGATATATTTGTTATTTATTACGAGTATCTTCTTTTACTAAACAAATTGCATATTATCAAGTACTTAAAAAGTATTTTTTTCCAAACATATTGGAAGCTACAACTCTCCTTATACCAGTAAACTGATCACTTAGTGAGAATTGAATCTGACCCTCCTCATCAGTCATCGCATAAATCATCAATTGCAAAGCATAAGCACTAGAAATCATGAATCTTTGTATATGAGAAAATAGAAGCAAATAACACAAAAATTAAGAGTTCTTGAAAAAAAAAACAAGGAAGAAGACAAATTTATGGAACAAGAAAGTTACCAGATCTCGGCGAGAGTATTAACTAGCTGCGAAGACAAGCTGGAATATTGCTGCAATCAGAAACTGTTGAGACATTCCTCTAAATCCTCAAGTTGTGGGCATTCTGTGATATCAGGGTTGTTTTGGATTCTTCTGAGCGATGGAAGTACGCAACCAATGCTCTTCAGCTCCGGGCATACCCTGATTTCGAGTATTTCTAGTGAAGACAGTGCAATTCCAATCCTCTTCAGTTCTGGCAGTTCTAACAGATACAATTTCTTCAACTTGTTCTGTGAACGCTCTGCCGGTGTCTCATCCTCATACAGAGCCTGCAGTTTATCACAGAATTTAATTTGGAGGGTTTCAAGGTTGGGTGGCAGCTGGGATGACGAGAAAACATATCGAAGCATCGGGCAGCAATCTAAGTACAAATCTTTCAGGTTTTTGAACCCTTCAGGTTTCATGTTCCCGCTGCATATGCTCCGCAACTTGGGAAGGTTTGAAAGCCATAGAGTCTCTAAACTAGTCCCCAACCGAACATCCTTCTCTTCTCCACCGAGAATGCTCTCCATGTTGTTACATCTCTCCAGGCAACATCTTTTCATTACCTCCATTGTGCGAGCACCGGATTCAGATAAGTGACTGATAGCCATGTTATCAATCAACGAAATGTTCTCGGCGTGCCTCAGGACACTTGTAAGATGATCAGGAATGTTGTAGGAGCCATGGATTTCCAAAAACATGCCTTGCTTCTCAGAGTAGGGACAATGTCTAACCAGGGAGTAAATATCTTTAAAGTTCTGCTCATCTCCATGGAAATAGATATGAAACCGCTTGAAGTACGCGTCCTGCAAAATGGGGTTTTTCTCCAAAAATTGATAGAATTCTTCATTGTCTGCTGAATTTTCAGCAAGCTTGGATATGCCACATTGATCCCAATTTAGCTCTTCCGGTAGGTACATTACCCTCGTCCAGTCAACATCTGCCATACCCTTCAAGTCCGGGAGAGCAAGGCATTTCAGATGAGTCAACTCTGTAACTTCATAGGGGAATTCTTCGATTGCAATTCCCCATAGTTTCAGAACCTCCAGTTCACCAACTGATTTAAGAGATGGCAACTTCTTTAGGCTTTGACAATCTGTTAGTGAAAGCTCCCGGAGGTTGGTAAGAGTGAACGGGGATGGTAGAGACCCGACTCCTGTTCCACTAAGATCCAGTACCTCAAGTGTTGTCAGTGCATCCAACTGTGGCACGTCTTTCACTTTTGAACAACCGCTTAGTACAAGCTGGCTGAGTTTATTGAGGTGATCCAGAGATGGTAATTTTTCAAGAGGGATCCCAGATAGGTTGAGAATCCGAAGGTGACTCATATGCTTCAAAAATTCAGCATTGATTTCGCTCAAAGAACTTGCACCGCATAGGTTAAGCTCTTCAAGTTTTGATGAAGACTCCAGAGGTGGAAGTTTTTTCAATTTGGTGCAGTTTCTCAGAAGCAGATGACGGAGATTACTTGGATTGGAAAGGGATGGTAAGTGCTCAACATTAGTTTCAGAAAGATCGAGTTTCTGAAGACGACACATTTTTTCAAAGGATTCGTCTTGTTTGACTGTCAACTTTCTGCACCCCGATAGATCAAGAATCTCCAACTTCTCGAGAGCATTCAAGTGTGGCAACTCAACCAGTTCCGTGCAATCCTTTATGAAGAGCTGATGAATGTTAGAAAGGTTGGAGAGGGACGGTAAAGTTGTAACTTTTGCTTTTGAGATGAGGAGACGCCCAAGGAAACTCAGCTGGTCAAAGAATTTATCTTCAATTTCAGCTAAACTAGAGGCATCAGCAAGATCAAGAATCTCAAGTTCTTTCAGCGTGTCTGAACGTGGAATTTTTGAGAGCTGAGAACAGCCACTCAAATAGAGTTCAGAAACATTGCCGATGTTAGAAGGTAGCTGATCAATTGAAGTTTTCGATAGATCGAGGAATTTGAGCTCACTTTTATTTTCCAAAGATTTATCTGGGAGTTGCTTTAGCTTAATAGCACCAGAAACATCAAGAATTTGCAGACCCGATAATGACTTCAGGCAGGGAAGTATAGATATAGATTCACAGCCTGTTAATATGAGCATAGAGAAACTGCAAAGATTGTGAAAGAATGGCAACCGTTCGATACTGGTGTAGGAAAGGTCAAGAATTTGAAGTTTTTGAAGGGCTGCGAAGGTCCTGTCTTGAAATCTTTTAAAAGAGGTAGAACCAGAAAGAACAAGCACCTCGAGGTTTATAAGTTTTCCTAAACTTGGCAGCGTTTCCAAATGAGAACAACCTCTAAGAATAAGCCAACGAAGCTGAATGAGCTTGAAAACAGAAGAAGGTAGTGAAGTGACCTGGATCGAGGACAGGTTAAGACTCTGAAGTTGAAGCATTTGCTCAAAAATATTATCCGGGATTCTCTTTAAGGAGCTAGCCCCCGATATCTCAAGAACAGTTAGTAATTTAAGCTTTTGGATATGATAGATTTTCTCTAACAGATGACAACCTCTAAGGACAAGCACAACAAGTTTGTCTTTTTCAAACACTGATACGGGTAAGGATTTGAACCTGGGATTGAAAAGGGCAAGAATGCGGAGCCCCCGGATGTGTTGAAAGAATGTGTCAGGAACTTCCCTGCAGAGACGGCTTCCATCAACCAAGAGTGTGAAAACTTCATCCCACTTTCGAGGTTGGCACAGTGTTTTTATCATACCATCTGTCTGTATGACTCTCCCAAGACCTTCTCCATCTGTTCGCACATCAGGCAATCCCAGACTGGCTGACCCACCAAATCCTAAGCGGCGGCAATCAGTCATAACCAGTTTTGCTCCTTCTTCCATTGTAATGACATTGTCCTCTTGTTTTATGAGGAACCCACTATCTATGAACTTCATCAAAACTCGATGTCCCTTCTCGTAAGCCTCCTCGAGATGATCAATGGGATCAAAATAGCCTTCCATTATCCAGTAAGTTATCAACTCGTTGTAATGGATGTCACCATGTCTGCGAAACAATTGAATGCTGTGCCAAAAGCAATTGGAGATCACATTGCTGTTTGGCAACTTATCATCATACGCATGACAAAGTAGCTCTGTCAAATTCTTACTGCGAGTCACTTCCTCGAAGGAACTTTCCGGTGTCCAAACCCCAGAAACACATCCTCCAATATGATTTAAGGCTTCGGTTATTGCAATAATTGCAGCAGGCAAACCCCCACTCTTCTTGAAAATAGCCTCGCGTAGTTTCTCAGAGAAGACTATTTTGGCTCTTTCTTCCAACAAAGACATTGAATCTTCTTTAGAGAGGGGTCCAACTTCAAAAAATTCCTCCCTTCCCTCAATAATTTGGTTGGAGTTTCTTTCTCTTCTAGTCATCAAAACCTTGGATGAGTTACGCTGGTTATTGTGCAGCAAGAATTTCAATCGCGACATGACTTCCTCTTCACTTTCCTTATCTCCTTCACCGTCCAGAATGAGAAGACATCTCTTCTTTGCAAGCAGAAATACCTCTTGTTCCAACTTGTCATGCCTCTCTTTCTCCTTCTCCAACCTCCCTTTAGCATCATCCTCTTTCTCCACCTCCCTCTCGTGCTTCCGTTTTTCGTGCCCATCCTGCAGCTCTTTCTCTTGATCATCAATATCCCACTCCTGAGTGGCTGGAAGTAAAGACAACTGCCAGGCAATGTTCTCGTATAGAGCCATGCCTTCGTATTTTCTGTTCAAGAATACCCAGATAACGACATCAAAGAGGTCATTGCTGACTGCAGGATCACTTAGCTCTTTCGCCATCCATGTTTTTCCGGTTCCAGGTTTCCCAACAAGAATAACTTTTGTTAAGTTGTCCCTCTTAAGCAGTTCTAACACCTCTTCTTTTCGTTCCTTCACCGACTTTTGGGCCATTGCTGATGCAAAAAAAATCCAGAATTAGAACTTCAACAAAAAAAGTATTTTCGCTTGAAAATTTTCAATTGAAGTACTTAGCACATGTTTAAAGAAAAATTAGGGCTTGCATTTACAAAAGATTAATTTGGTGATAACTACTTGGCCTAATTGGCACGCCAAAGCAAGGACATTTTAAAAAAAAAAGATTATGAAACATTTTTTTGATAATTACTTTAAGCCCAAACGAGGATACATGAAAAACTATATAAAATTGAGAAAAGAAAAAAAAACACACGCACACAAAGAACAGAATCACATTGAGAATTTCTCAAGAACGAATAAAAATCTCATTATTTGATAATTTCATCAACATTATTTTCTATAATGATATTTCATCAACACATATGAGCTCATTTTCAGTATACACCAAAACCAAACCAAAAACAGAGAGCTCATTTTCATCAACTCATATGAGCTCATTTTCAATCTTGTCACATAAACTGAGCAAGTTTTGGGCATATAATTGATACAATGAATGTTCAAAGTTCATTCTATAAATAAACACACAGAAACTAATTCAGATCAAATGGTTCTCATAATCATCTTACTGAAAACAGAACAAAGGCATTAGATGTTAGTTTCAATTTATTTTACAGGTTCAATACTACATAAAAAACATGCCACTGAAGAAAAACTTAAAACAAGCAAAGGCATTCTTTGAGGACTTTTAACAAACATGTGGTAGGCATAACAAAATGGCATCAAAAAGTGTAATAATTGGCGGAAAAAAGCACCTGGGTCTGCAGACTGGTGACTTGGCAATCGCAGGCTCATAGTTTTCAGTTCTCAGAGACCAATCAGAGTGTAATTTTTGTTGAATTTGAATGGAGAGAATTTGTGACATGCTCAGTTCATCAAATATATAATGAAGCCTTTTTCTCCATGTGAAAAAGAAAAAGAAGAGACCAACATGCTGAAGAAAAGAATGAGAGCATTATTTATTTATACCTTTCTTCTTCTTCTTCTTCTTCAGTGTGTCCTTGCAAAATGCAAACTGGAATCTGGGTTTTCAGTTTTCACCTTTCAATGGTCGACCCCTGACTTCTTCAATACTTTTGACCAAACATCTTACATAAATATGCACAAGAAATATATATTTAAAATATTTAATTACTTAAAGTAACAAATGTGCTCATAAATCAGTCCAAATGACTTAAAAACTCTAAAGTATTTTTTTTTACACCACTGTTCGCCGATGCTCATAATAAGTTAGATTAAAAGAAAAACAAATATATTTTCTATTAACAATCAATTTTCAAACCAGTCATTTGACCAAATCAATTTATAAGCACTTAGTGCCTAATAATAAAATAAAACATAAACAGTATCGAACGGGCTTTAAATTTGTATATATAGAAATAAGAAAATTTACCATTAAAATTAAAAGAAATATTTTATTTTATCTTGAAAAAAAGATTAAAAATAAAAGATGAATTCGTTAATTGATTCTCACTTAACTATCTCAAAGAAACAAATGGATGGATTGTGTCTTTTATTTTAACTTGGCAATGTGATGAATGTGGTACATTATGAATCTAGTACCAAGATGTGTGCACAAGCAAAGTGATGTACTCAACTCAAGGCAGCATCTTTTTTTTGCTTTTTTTTTTCAATGTCTTGTTTTTTTCAACTACTCAGCCCTAGGCCTGATTTTTTTTTCCTCTCACCCTCTAGCTTAGGACTGTTTTGTGCTAATATGGCTCAGGACAGTGAAGAGTCTCTCATGAAAAATTTCTGCAATGGTTTCAATGAAAGAGACAATCACATGATGTGAAGCATGATGTGAGGTTATTGTCGTATTTATGAGACATTGTAATTTACAAGAGACCAATATTTTACATCAATTTAGTCTAAAGTGAACCAGTCTAGTTCATCGACTACTTTTTGAATCAATATAGTTTCAAAATTTTAAAAAAATTACTAACAAATTTTTATGTTACATCAAGATTAAATTGATTTATTTTTAAAAAGTTTATGAACTATATTGATATAAAAAAATTGATTTTCTTTTAAAAAGTTTGGAAGTAAATTAACGCAACTCTGTAAGAAATAATTCAAGGAATAAATTTGTTCATTTTTTTTATATTAACCCATTTGTAATTGTGAAGAAGCTTCGTTTTATTTGCTTTTGGTTACGAAATAGATGTTGGATATGGCCAGATTTGTCTTTTTTGACGAATAGAAAAATGGGGGGTGATTGCGAGAAGATGAAGCTTCTTCTCCAATGATGGTACTGTTAAATGGTTGAAAGAGTTGGTACCGAACAAAATAAGAATATTGAACAAGTCCTTTTTTGTTCATCAGCATTCTATGCAGTGTATTATATACTAGTAGATTGAAATATACAAAACCAAAGTTAATTTGTTAAAAGCTATGTAATGTAAGAACGTAACTAACTTATAGCAGTAGCAGTAGTAGTAGCAGTATCAATTAGAAAATTATACCATTAAACATGAATTATCATGCCTTATTTTTTATCCCAAAGTTAAATTATGTAACCATCTTCTCATGAATAGGAACATATACACACACAAGTAATTACTATCAAAATCAATGTTCACAATATAGGATAATTGCCTTGCCAGAAACTTGCAATCATGTTAATTTTAGTGAGCTCCATATCTGACATGCATCCATCAACTATAAATAGTTGAAAATTAACATATTGAATTAACAAAATAGTCTAATGTTGAAATTTACTTCTACAAAAGATGCAAAGCAATTGCTCTTAAATTACGGAGTGTAATGTAATACTACTATATCATTTTGTTCTACAGACGAAACAGATTTAGGTTGTGAACTCGCATAGTATAGTTCACTGATAGACTCATAGGAGACGCTGTCAAAGAAGCTTTTGATTAGAATTTAGGACTCAAGGTGTATCCAGCCGTACGTTGACAGATTCAACCGCAATATCCCAACTGCAAAAAACCTAAATATCTACAGCACCCATGGATTTTTTTTTCATTATTACTTGCTTGTATTACAAGTATTAATTCAGCTTTCGTTTTCACTCAAGCTCCTTGTATGCAGAAAACACCAAATCCATGGCAGGGACCTGGCAGCTCGATTGGTCCAATCCCTCCCACGACACATGGACCAGTGAACAATCACTAGAAACAAAAATCAAAACACATGGCTTTTCGACAATTTTTCATTTTTCTAGTACTCCTAATGATAACATCATGATATCTAGGAGTATTTAAATAAGGCTATTGGACTATTTCAGAAATGAAGAAAAGAATATAAATAGAAGATGATCCATGAAGTATACAATCAAGAAATTTCCTCCCATTCAAGATTTAGTTTTCCTTGGTACAGTACAGATACAATGCAACATCACAATGGACATATGAACAAAAGAAGAAAAAAAAATGCCTACAACTAATACTGATCTCAACATTCAGTTGCAGCTCAAGATGTCTCTTATATGCACTAGTAGGAGAAGCCTAGATGATGGTATAAAAATTTCTCCAGTTTCTGTATAAAAGCATGAAAAGTTAGCAAGTAGAAACAAGAATGTAATTTACATTTTACAACAAAAGCTTCTTCACAGTTTATGTAGCTAGCGATTACTGCTTGTCACTACTAGACTCAGGCAGAGAAGCCATGTTGTCCTCAAAAACCTTGACATGACACAACTTTCCACCAACTTCATCAGCAAATGTGATCTTCCTCTCCTTGTGGATTGCGTCTCCAGAAGCAGCAGAACCTTTTTCGTTTGCATTAACAGAAGCAGCGGAACCTTTCTCTGTCATGCTCTGCAATCAATTAGTGCAAAAAAAGAAAATCAAAACATGCCAAAACCATAACCCAACCACACTGGATTTCTTGACCATCCACATGAGCTGCAGAAAGTTTTTTTTGCTCTTTATCCTATCAAGATTCAAGAGTGTCAGAAAAGAAACAAACCATGATTTTACAGAAACGTTTGCAGTCTTTTGCCATCATGGTAAGCCATCTTTGTGTAGTTTCTTCAGCTTTTCTTGCATTTGCAATTGCCATTCTTACCTGCCACAATAAAGTAATACTACGTTAAAATGGACCCTTTTATATGCATGCACCCCATTGCCCTTGGATCCTCCAACAGCCTCAAAGAAGGATCTTTTGCCAATAGATAAAAGAGCAATCCAAAAAAAAAAAAAATATTACAAGAGAGACTAACTCACGACAAAAGATGTAAAATAATGAAGTATAATATTTTCCTAGATAGATGTGTAAATTTGTTCTATGGATCAAGAAAACTCCACAATATTGGCAATCTGAGTCTATAGACTAGACTAAGCCTCATCTAGTAAAGCAAAGGGAAATAAAACTCGAAAAATGAGACCAGGACCAAGCCTATATTCACATAATGGGATGAGAATTTAGTACACAATACACGCATGTACATGTGCAAATTGTATCATTTGAGTCCATTTAAAGCAGCCTACTAAGAGGAGAATGGTATGCAGATGCCCTCATATTAAAGCAAATTGCTAGATGTATATTTTCAAAATTGGCCTCATGAAACTGATCTAAAAAGAAAACATGAAATAAAATTTGGCTTAAGAAAACTCATATCAGTTTATTATACCTCAGAATCTAATAAAGAATACAAACATCCAGTTACCTAATTTAGGGAAATCTTCATCGAACTCGTTTTAGAGGAAAAAAATACATGTTTAAACTAGACACTCACAAACATCACTTGAGACAAAACGAGATAAAAAATTATGCAGGATTGTTTAATAGATTGGAGGATATATGCCTGCAGGTTTGTCCATTCACATACCTCATCTGCAACATATTTGGAGGACTTGGTTGGACTGACTTGAGGAGACAATCTTGCTTCCACAATGTCTTTCATTGACTTCAACTCTTCTGTGAGTCTCGTTGCAATGCGCTCTATATCACGCATCTGCTGCTGAGAAAATGCAATGGCATTTTCTGAACAAATCTGAATGGAGTCACACCCAGAGCTAAGAGCTGGTATTGGACGTGAAAGATGAGAAACCTTGAGTCTGAGAGTCCCTTTAGGAGGGGAACATTTTGGTTTCTTAGCAATCTGATTGGGACTAACAGCATTTTCAACTCTTCTGATCTGATTGGGACTTCCAACTCTACTATTCTCATTTGCAGTTTGCTTCCCAAAGCATAGTTCCCCACTGCATTCTGAAATTATCAGGTGCACCAACAAACAAAACATTACTTAGCATATCTGAAAAGAGAATCTAGGATCCTTGGAGCCAAATTGAGAATGAAAACGGTCAATTTTGCTGTTGTAGTGTTTGATAGTCCAAAATGGATTCATGACATAATTTTAAATTTTGGGAAACAGAATTCATAGCAGTTACGTACTGGCATCCTGCAATGCACTTGTTTTAAGAATTACCAAAAAAGAAATATAAAAAGGTGAACTTATTATAGAAGCTCTTAGAACCAGAACATGCTTTGTTTTAAATGAGTACTGAAACTACAAATCAATTCAATAGTAAAATGAAATTCATGTTTGTTTTTCTTTTTATAAGTATCTTTTTTTTCTGGATTTGTAATCCCATAATCATCGTGTGTGCGTGAGTGTTCGTCATCCAAAACATATAAATCTAAAACAGAATATTCTGTACGCTTACTTTGATGTTCTTTATGATAGCACCCATCAGACTCCATAGCTTTACAAAGCCTTTTCCGGCAAGTTGGAGAAATGGACTGAAAGAGAAAGCACTTCATATAAACAACTTACAAAAAAACTGTAAATTAAATAAATCAACATCTGATAGAAACTACATACCTTTCGTGCAGAAAATAGCCTTTGAGGTGGATGCTGAAGGTGTGTACATTCACAATTTCTGTCCTCATGTAATACAAGTTCATCAGTAACAGCAGAGTGATTACTCCGCGAGGAGCAGTCTCTTGCTGCATCGAAGGCAGGCAATAATGATTGCTTCTCCTCGGCAGTAGGTGAATCATTATTAACAGAAGCCAAATAGCTACCGAGACTAGAGGGTTGCTTCTCCTGAGCTATAGGCAAATCATTACAAACAGGAGCAGAACAGCTATCAGGCTTGGAGCATGGATCAGAATCCAAAGACAAGCTAAAGTTACTGAGAGGGATGCTTATAGCATTGGCTTCGACATTTGAAGGCAAATCATCTTCAGTATCCGCAAAAACACACTCGCCACCTTCTTGACTTAGCTTCAGGTTTTGAAGGCTGTTACCAATGGCTACATCAGACACTTCAATCCCGGGGTTAGTTTCTGTCAGGCAGGACATCATAGTCGTAGATGAATAACTTTCAGAGTTATCATGCATGTCAGAACAATTTTTCGTTGGAGATATAGCATCTTGGGCGAAATCGTTGGGCATTGGATGAGTGATGCATCCTTCATTCTTACACTCTGGTATAGGCAACTCAGAACATTGGTTACCAGTTAATTCTGGATTATACTTCCCCATAATCTCCCCACCCGAGGTCCTTTCAGTAGGAAGAGACTTAGAATCAGCTGGCTCCAAATACACATGGCCTTCATCAACAAGACAACCTTCAGGTTCTACTGGGAAAGATAATGGCACCTCTACCTCTGGAGCACATTCATTAACTATCTTGAGTACTGTACCAGATACAACTCCATCAGAACCCTTCTCCTTACATCTAAATGAGGTATCACTAGCAACACATAACATGTTTTCAGCATCTGAGTAATCAGGTACAGGAGCCTCGACTTCAAAAGAACCTTCATTTTGATTACAACCAAACGAGGAATCACCAGCAACACAGATCATGCTATTGGCGTCTGAACAATCAGATTCAGTAGCCTCAACTCCATAAGAACCAGCATTACGATTGCAACCAGATAAGGAATCACCAGCAACATGGATTATGTTTTGGGCATAGGAGCAATGAGGTTCAGGAATTTCAACTGCAGAACAGCCCACATTCTCATTAGAACCTATTAAGTAATCGCCAGCAACACAGATCACATTTTGGGCATCAATGCAACTACGCTTAGGAACTTCAACTTCATAAGAACTGTTACAACCAAATTGAGAATCAACAGCAACACAGACTGTGTCTTGGCCATTTGAACCATCAGTTATAGAAACTGCAACTTCAATATCAGTTAGTGCAGGCAAGTCCCCTTGATGCTGCATGAAATCTTCATTGCCTTGCAGCTCTTCAGATTTAACAACAGATACAGCACCTTTTGACAATGTTGGGGGACTGTTTTTCATAAACTTCCTCTTGCCCTTCTTTGAAAGCTTAGATTTCAAACTACTCAGGGGCACCATGAGATCACATTCATCGTCCGCTGCTTGCAGCTTAGAGTTATCTTGCTTGAGTTTGGAGCAAATTTCAACAGTTTCCTCAGTCAAACCACAATTAGTAGGACGTTTCCGTTTCTTTACTTTGCACTGCTCCTTAATCTGTTTCAGTGTCATCTTACCAAAGCCCAGATCTTCCATATCACTGTCACTTCTTTCATCACCACTGCTGCAATCAAACCCAGAACTTTCAGGAATACACTCAATAGTTCTTCTACGCACCACAGGTAGACATTGGTTTTCAACGTTGACTCTATCAGAGTCAATTGTCAAATCGTCAACCTCATCTTTTGGCCTAAGTACTGGACAAGAACTGAGATCTTTGGCATTTTCATATATATCTTTGATACTCTTAAACACAAGTGACGGCCTCCCACGACTGACATTCAAGACTTTTATCACCAAACCACCCCTATTGGTCTTAATAAAGTGCAAATGGTTGTAACTCCTTAGCTCCATTAGTTGATGATGAAATTTTCGGCACAGTGTTGCATGAACTTTTAAAGACAGTACCTATAAAGGTAACCTGCCACAAGGAGTAAGAAGACTCAAAAAAGAGTTGAAGTGCAGCAATATGAAGTAATAACATGACTACATATAATATGGTGAAACCATATGTAAAAACATCATCAATGTTACTTTTGCAAATGCAGATTGAAAAACAAAGACATTTTAACATTTCCTAAAAGCAATAACAGTATATGAAGGCAACAATAAAAAATCAACCCTAATATACACAAAATTAATTCACCAACTGCAATCCAACACAGAAAAAATCCTCAGAGATGTAGACCATGAAGGGCTAATGACACAGACATCACCAAACTTGAAAGAGAAACATGTTGCCGGCTTGTAACAGAACAAGAAAAAAAATGCATTGCTATTAACTGATTTGACGGGCATAAAGTGACAGATGTGGCAATCTACTATATTTTTCTTAAGGATTATTTTGCTACCATTCAAATTCAATGAAGAAAATAGTTTTCAAGTCAAAGAAATTGCCAACTTAGACCAGGGACAAGAGATAGAAAATCAAGAAACTTCATTGACTTCGCAGAGCAAAACAATTCAAGTACGAGCACCAATCAGTGCAGAGAGTGTGATATTATCAAAGAAGTTAACTAGACAATCAGCTGTCTTTTTCCCACTTTCTGTAGCTCATAAATATAAAGAGAACCATATGACATGCAAGCCTATATAGCGAGATTAGCATTATTACGTATTCAGGCACAGTATTACCTGAGAGCACTACATCAAGCATAGAATACTTAAATCATGAACTTCGTTAAGCTGAATTTTGAATGGATTCACAACAAACATCTTTCCCAGTTGGCACGATAGATACCCCAATAGCCGCATAACCTTTTTCTACATATAATTATCATACAGAGAATTCAAAACAAACTGGGTTTTGGGTGTTAAGTGCAATATTATCCCCAAGTTAATTATAGATGCACAATGCCCAAACCCACAAAACCACAAGCTTTTCCTCAAAATGCATCTACCAAAATGAAACCCTAGATGCAACAATTTCAACCACCCCCACGCCCCCATAATTTTTCCATCAGATCCCCCCTTTTGTTTTCAGATCTGAAGCTACTGAAATCATAGAAATTCGCCACGATAAGCAGATTAAAAAAAAGTGAGATAATCCACAGCCGAATCACAGCACAACCGAAACTCACACAGTAAAAAAAATTGCCTCTTTTGTAGATTAAAACCCTAGGTCCATAACCATAAACCATAAATTACAACCCACACCAGCAGATTCATACAAGAAATTATCAAAATCACAATCAAGTGCAGTTCTTTCAGAAACCCCTAATTCCAAAAACAAAAATGGAAACCCCCAATTTACAATCACTGATGCTTCAACAAAATCAGAAAAAAGAAATGAAAACCTACCCGTACAGATCTTCTTAGCAAGAAAATGGAGAGACGAAGATTTGGGACATGAAGATTCAATGCTATATACCCAAACAATGTAGATCTGACTCCATTATAGCATCTTCGACCAGAAATGGAAAAAATTCACGAGAAATGGATTTGGAGCACTCACCTGGAATCGACGACTCGGTTTCGCGCCAGAGAAAAGAAAACGAGTGAGCTGTAGCGACTCAGTGAGAGTGAGAGAGTTAGGGCTAGCTCCGTGAAATAGGAAGATGCGTGTGGAATCTGAAACTCGCGCCAATTTGTTTGGCGGGAACTTGGGCGCTGTTGGCTAATTCAATAAATTTAATGGGATTTTTTTTCGT
>JAYMTT010000277.1:0-14818 GCA_036898025.1 Hypseocharis bilobata
TCTTCTTGTGAGCCTAGTAAGAACAGAGCAATAAGGAGAGAGTTTCAAGATCGAATTGAAGCACGATTCACAGAGAAGCAGATCTATTCTATACCCGATAAGTACCAATACGCAATGGGGATTGATCCCATTTTCAAGGAGGGACCATATTTGTTCATCATTCACTGGGCCTTTGTCCTAAGAATTTGACTTTATTCATTCTTTCTTTTTTTTAGAAAGTTAGCGGAAAAAAGATTTGATAAGGGTCCATATTCTATATTATTAATATATATAGTAGAAAGACATAATTGCGCTTCCACATCAAAGACCACTATAGAGCTAAAAACCATTTTCAATCCATTTAATGCCTGTTGATTGGTATTCCAAAATTAGCCTTTCTCGGTTTAGAAAATTCTACCAGGGATATGAATCCATATAGAAAGTCTCCTGGTGGCTTGCTATTACCCGGATTGGCTATTTATGACGCCACGATTACGTCAGAGGCAGATGTAAAGACATTCTATTCTGCCTATCACTAGCCCTTTCAATGGCATCCGTTGTCCTGGCCGGAGGAAAGTTTTCCAAACGGATAGCATTCCCTCACTATAGGATAATGATCCATCAACCTTATGCTGATCTATTCTATACCCGATGGACGAACTTGGTCACGAAGCGGACATAATAGAGGGTGCACGCATAGACGGCGCAAGGATTTATGCCCAAAGAAGAGGCAAACACTTCGCGCTTATCTACGCAGACCTGGACAATGAGACTTTTATGTCAGCATCTGAAGCCCAAGATTATGGAATTGTTAACACTATATCTACAAAACTATCCCCCTTATATCTAATAAGAGCGACATACCTGATATAATAAGCGCAATAGATCTAATATATCTAATAAGGGTTAAGGCTAAGGGCTGGGAAAGGGCAAAAGAAGAAGTCCCGAAATTCTTCTTAAAGAAAAAGAGGGCATTGCTCAATCAATTGGAGACTGTCTGCAAACTCTTCTCTTGTCGATATTGAGGTTCCACAAAGGTTCCTAATACTGTATTTGAAGTAGTTCTTCGAATTCCTTATGATATGAAACTGAAAGAGGTTCTTGTGGTAAAAGGGGGGCTTTGAATGCGGGAACTCTTCTTATTTTACCCGAGTATACTGCGTCACCTCCTGCTCCTCTCTACAAATCATAGAAATCCGCGGTTTGAGATTGTCTATTCTTACCGGCTTGAATATTCTAGTAAATCAAAGTAATTCAGATAAGTCATTTAGAAGCAACCGGGGACCTCCTTGCAGCCGTAGCCTGCCTTTTCGTTCACTGGCTGACACCTGCCCGGTGCTGGAAGGTCGGTCGAAAGGAGAAGTCTTCTAAGCTTTGAATGGAAGCTAAGGTAAACGGCGGCAGTAAGTCTAACTGTCCTAAGGTACAGACTAATTACTTCTCCTTAGTAAGCATTACCTTTCTTTGCTGATTCGGCCAAGCCAACTCTTTTTTTTCTTTTCTTCTTTTTTGATTCATATATTGATTATAGAATGACTTCTCATGGCAGAAAGGTGCGAGTAATATGAGCTTCGTAATTGACTTATCATCCTTTTTTTCATTTCTATCCGGCTAGTCTATCTGATTCGCCTGGCTGAACGATTGATTGGTGTGCTCTCTTCTGACTTTTTTGTATTGGGGCTAACCGCCCCTTTACTCAACCTTAACAGTTATTTTCTTAAATCTATCTAAAGCCCCAACCGGCTAGTCTGCGCTCTTTTCTCGAGATTGTCCATTCATTGATTGATCTACTTCGATGTAAACTATTTCTCTTTCTAAACCCTCCTGACCATAATCCTGACCATAAATAGAATAATTCTTGCCGGCATCGGAGACATCGACTGGGTCTAAGGACACTGGATTAGAAGTATACTGGGTCGCAAGAGAATCAATTCAGTCAAGCCAATGTCAAAGCCTCAGGATAGAGAAAGTAGCGGCCCCAGTGTCTTCCACAACTGTGCCTTAAGGGGTGATACAGATAAAGTAGAGGCATTGGATCTCACTTTGGAATGCATTGGATTGAATGAGCAAGGGCAGGATGCAGTGGTGAAATAGCCACCTTGAGTCTTGTAATGTGACGGCTTCGATCGCGACAGTGCTATAGGCTTTGGCTTATGTATATCCAAAATGATGAATGGGATTGTGGCTTGGTTGCTAAAGTCTTTTCTTCGCCATTGGGGGGCTGCAGTGGGACTTTTTCACTTTCCTTAAACTATGTCTCAGTGGATAACAACTCTTTCCCCCTTTATTTAATAAAGAAGAATCGGGGGGCGAAGCCTTCGCCTACTTGACTTATTAAAGATAATGAGAATGGAGCAGGGTAGACTAGTCCAGAATCTATCGATTCAGCCCCCTTTCCGTCCATAGAATCAAACCTTTCCCTAATATCAACCTTGAGTCAAAGAATGAAATTTCATGATTCTTTTATCGTATATAGAAGACAGCATCAATGCTTCCATTCTCTCGCGCCTTATTAGAATTACTAAGAAAATCAAGAGGGAGCCTAATCGAATTTCTAAGGAGAAAGTATTTGCAACCGAAGTCAGCCGAGGAGCGAGGTAATCTCTTGCTAAGATACCTTTTATGTGTTCATTTTCTAAACGAAGAAGAGTCAGGGCGGTATGCAAAGCTTTTCTTTTTCCATCGAGACTAAGCCTATCTATCACCTGCTTTAAGCAAATCTTTGATTCTAGTTTTCTGTAAACCATATCCTCAGTCTTCTCTGAGTCGAGATTTTGCTTTGGTTGATAACTACTAATTGAAGTATATTCAAAATAGAAAGGAGAACCTTTCGTGGTCTTAACATTTGGTAGAGCCAAGTCCACGGTCGCCAGGAATGCAAAGAAAGATTTTCTATTTTCTCTCATACTTGTGAGCCTACTAGTCTATTATATTGTGGGATACATCCTTTTTTCATTTCTATCCGGCTAGTCCTAGAAGATCCAGTCTAAGCCCTTACTAATTGTTCACAATTTTCTTTACTCTTCGTTACCAGGAGTCAAAAAAAAAAAATAGAATCGGAATAGAGCGAGAAATCTTAGGGATACTAATACAAACAGATCAAAATAATTTAGGATCTAACAAACAAAGTCTTAGACAGACAAATAGAAGCCCTCTTTACTTCATATAGACTTTCTTTTGAAAAAACAAAGAACAGATAAGCTTAGAAAGAAGATCAATAGAACATCTTTAGCTTCTCTACTAGACTCCTCCCAAGACTAAAGGACAAGAAACTGCAACTGAACCCCGGAAGGGATACTTCGCCCACTAAGTTCTTCCACTTTGGACATTCCTACGACTAAGTTATCAAACTTTGGACATCTTGAACCAGGTGCCGTCAAGGGTACAGTATCTAACGCACCTTCATTTCACAACAAAGCCGCTTCGCATACCAGAATTGAGAAATAAATAAAGCATCTAAAGCTCCTGGTGCCGTTAGGATACTGCCAACTACTTTTCCAGAATGACGCAATTCTGATTATTCCGCACCCAGTGTGACGCAACCCAGTATACTATCTACACCTTAGTTTGGCAACTCAGTCTAATTCTTCCCCTATTACTTAACCCAGCCAGAAGGAAGGGTTGAGGCAACAGAGCTTAGGCGACTAGTCCTCTCATTTTCAGATTGACTCTTGGCTCCTCCCTTTCATGCATGACTCACGGCTTCTTCCCCGGCCCGGCCGGCTACAAGAGCAGAACTGAAAGGTATAATTCAAGAATCAAGGCAGGTGACCCGAATGCTTTTAAAGCGAGAAATCTTGGTACAATTCCTTCATTACGGCGGGTGATCCTACAGGGTCTGAAAGAAGAAAGTAGAGGTCGAATTCTCCTGAATCAAAGCTGGTCACCCTACAGGCTAAAAAGCCGAACAGAAAGCTAGCATTTATCAATCCTGTATACTAAGGTCACCTTCTTTGCCTTAATTTCTCAATTGAATCCGAGGAGATATCATTTTTTTTATTGATGACCGGCAATCAATACTTCTGTAATGAAAGAGAAAAGTTTCAAACTGACTAACGAAACCAGGAGCAATGATAAGAGTGAGAAAAGGACGTTAGTGATTCTTTCTATTCCATTCTATTATGTATGAAATCCAATCCGATCCAGTCATAACAAGTTGTCAACAGACAGCCGACTCTACCTATAAGATAGGGAAAGAATGCTAAATCGGCTACTTCCTTTCCTTCTAAGCTGGGCCTCTAGGTCAAGCACTCAGAAATCATCCTTCCAATCTGTCAAATGAGGCTCCGAAGGAACTGAGGAGGAAAAGCTTTCTCTTTCTTTTATTGGCTAGACTGCTTACTTTGCTAGATGGCATCGATCCATAGCTGATGGTTGAGAATTCAATCGCAACTAGAGTGGGAAATCCTATATTACGCTAGCGGAACTTCCTCTTTCACCTTGAAACCGTACTAGCGAGTACCGATAGGAAGAGATAGGCATAGTCATTCCCTTGATCACTACAAAGCATTAACCCAATACTTTCAATCTTACTTTCTTCTTTACCTTAAGGTGAGGCATCTCCATTTGCACTTTTTTCATCTCACCTTCTCACCTAGCAGCAAAACCTTCCTTACCCTCTAAGCCAGCACAAGCTTTGCATACCTTCGACCGCTCCTCTCCCTTCTGGTTGAGCAAGCAAACTTATGCCCATTCCTTTACAGAGTGACGCAACATTCTCCGCCGTCGCGCCCTCGTCTGTCAAGGTCAAGTGACTTTTCCTTTCAGAACCAACTACTGTAGTATAAGAAACTTCGTACCCTATCAACTCAGTGATTTAACCAGATTATTCTATTGATGGAGAGTCAGCCCTTCTATCTGTGAGTGGTATTGGGAAGCCTAACCTGAATGCGTTGGCAGATTCTATTATATACACAACATATGGTAAAATTGACAAGAATGTCCTTGAGGCTTACAATAATTACATAATGAAAAAACATCTCAAATATATACACTATCACACCTCCTCAATCGATGCAGTGGTCGAACTAATGCGAAGATATCCCGAAGAAATAGAAATAAGCCGAAGTAAGTTCACTGAATATGTTGCTTCTCTCTCAGTGTTTAAGTCTTTATTGATATCCCATCTAGTTATTTCCCAGTGTTTAGCAATCCAGTATCATTCCTCACCTTCGCCTGACAGCTCAGCTCTACGCCCCTTCATTTATCAATCCTGTATACTTTCCGTCACCTTATCTTTATCTATCAACTCCGCTTCCTTTTCGTCGCGCCTTCTCTTGTTTTAGTCTTTCTCGACTGGTAAGAAGTAGCCACCCCTTTCTTTCCAGGCCTTAGCATTTGTTGATAGAATCTGTAGGGGCGTTAGAGATGAATCGCTATAGAAGCGAACGACTAGATCGCGAACTATAGTCTTTGTTTGTTTCCCTATTTATATCCCTCTCAGTATGTAGGGTAACACCTCTTCAGGTATGGTACTGTCACTCTGTCTGTACCTATTTCCCTTTTGCTAAGAATACAATACCTTTTATGTAAGAGTAAGAATCCCAGAATTTCACAATTCAGTATACTAAACGTCACCTCACTCAATCAGCGAAGTCAGTTCATGTATTTCTTGTTGCTTGTTGTTTGACTGTCTTAGTTTCCGGTCATGAGGTATGACTTCAAGGAAGAGAGAAGAAGTAGGTCACCCACCGGTTCTATCTTCCCCATCCTTGGCTAAAGGCTGGCTGTCTCAAGGTGAACAAATAGCATGGGATCGCTCCATAGAAGCAAGAAATGGAAAATACAAGATGGACGAATGCGAAAGGAATTGTACTAATAGATCTATAATAAGGGTTGTTGTTGGTGGTGCGATAGCAACTCACCCTTGATATAGTCATCGTTATCTATTTGAATTATTTCATCGGTATGACACACAGTATGACGTAAAGGTAGAGTAGGGTTTGAACGAATCTTGCATATTGGGGATTTCACTTAGTAATGGAAGGTTCGAAGTAGATCGGTACGCGTTTATCCTTCTGGTGCTGTAGAATTTATTAATAGCATTCAAGGTGAAACAGAATTCTTAGCAAGAAGATACTTGGCTTTACTGAGACTCTCGCCTCATCCTCAAGCTGTACTGGCCATTACTTTTACAAGAAAAGCGGCCCATGCTATACACATTGAGATGCCCCAGGAAGGAGGAAGGTAGTAACTGAGTCGGATAGACTAAGAGTGGGGGGCTAACGATGTTCAGGGAAAAAGCAAGCATATGAAGAAGATCAATCCCGATCCCGAGATAGGACTTTTTCCTTACTTGCCCAGGACTTACCACTGCCGAGAGTGACGATTGGCCTAGGAAGGATCCGATGAAAGGAATAAAGACTAATGATCCGCCCACCTGGTGGGGTCACGTCATCATCCCTACATTAAGGGTGACAAAGTGACACCTCTTTTCGACCCATTTTCCTAGCTTGTTACAAGTCGTCACTCATTTACTAGTTGATTCGATATTATGTTGCTGAAACTCAATTAAGAGGAGGCTCTCATTCCAAGCTCGCTCTAGTCTTCAGCTTATATATCTCTCCTTAAGGCTATTAATATTCGAAGGTGTCTGTGACAAGTCCTTTCTTAGTTCACCAAGAGTCTTACAATATTGATTCTTATTCCATTCCCTTCCCATAGGTCGAGCCATTATCTTCCCATATTGAATTCTTTTTCAACGTTGTATTACGCTTTCTTTCTTGAGTTCATGACTGAGTCTATCAACCCAGTATTATTCTAAACCAGAGTTTCATATTTCCGCTAGTGAGCTAGATCGAAATTCTCACTTTTCGCATCTCGCCCATAGCAAAACCAAGCAAAATTGGACAATTTAAGACCCACTTCTAAGCGCAAAACCGTCTCGCTATCAAAAATTAGGGAAAATGCGCAAGAGTTCTATTTATCGGTCTTGCAGTTAGGGAAAGAAGTTAGGCAAACCAGGTAAGAAAGAAGGGATAGTAATTGCTTATTGTTCCGAGAGATGTGGTGGTAAATTACCTGACCTTAGTCTGAGGAGTAGCAAGAGCTAGTATCCGTAAGAGGAATGGCTCACAGGATTCTGCTTAGTGACGCAACGTCGTTCACCTTCTTCTATCTAAGCGATTTGATTGTCATCCTTCTGCTTCCATGATGAAAAGAATATACCTTGCTTGCCCTAGAAAGAGGAGAACCATAACCAAGTCAGAACGCAAACCAAGCTTACTTTTCTTAATAAGAGATTTTTGACTTTATCGTTGTGTAAAAATGTGGCCCAGATATAACGAAGGTAAGGTCACATGTCCTTATTCCATGGGCCGAGATCCTTGAATGAACCTATATAAAATATATAACAACTCCAAGAGGGAAACCTGATTGATTAGGCATTCCCTTCTTCTGTCAAATGAGCAAGATTGAGCTATTTGAACTACGTTTTGGTTTGAGATTTCACGTAAGGCTCCGGGAGTGCGGTTGGGGACTGAACGAGTTGGGATGGGACACCTTGAGTGAGTCAGAGAGATAAGGTGGAGGTCAAAGATTAGGGTCCATAGGATAGCATCATGCTGTAGCTTGAAGAAGAAGGTTATTAGGTTCAAAGTAAAGGCTCCAAAGTAGACAGTTAGTAGATCATTTGAATGAAAAGGTTTCACGATTGCATGCAATTTTCCAGCTGATTCATATAAGAAGGTTGTGGCTTTTTCTTTCCTATCTTATTTAGTCTGAAACTTCTTTCGGTGTGACTGGCCTACTTCTGTAAATATTGAAAGCGATACCCCATCCTATGTTATTAATGAGAAGGAACCTTCCCCGAAAAAATAAGGAGGGGATGCTCAATTCTAGGTTTGATCGTCTAACTGAGGTTAGGATCTTTGAGTTCTACCTCTTTCTGCTCTTGCTACGGTTATTTTATACGCTTAGAAAGGAATCGTCCAATATCTCTCTCTTTCTTTCCTCCTTTATGTTCATAAGGCTGTATACTCACTCGGTTCTCGTTCTGATTGAATCGATCTTTCTGGTGCTACTAAGGTGGAATTATTAGATAGAAAGGAAAGGCCGGTAGCCTCTTTATCTTATAAAGATGTTATCCAACTTTGTTGCCTTAAGTCAGATAATTCGATTAACAAAGAAAAATGAACTTTATTTCCTCCTTTTCGGAGAAAACGAAAAGACTAGCCCGCTTCGCGCCTTATCAATAAGAAAGTAGTCCACTCATATGGGACAGCAGCTCAAACTGGATCGAAATAAGAAAGTCGTTTTAAAAAGCTAGCTTGCTAAGATCCAACTGTCAAAAGATTTGACACTGGCTGGCTACACTGACTGACTTCCCTAAATTCCCTCCCCCTGTCGGTATTGTAATTTAATACCTACCTCTAAATGAAGTAGCGGAAATATGAAAAAGTCCTTCCCCAGAAGTATGAAACCCAGCCCTTCAGTAGGCGTATCAGTTAGTCGAGTAGCGGCTACCACTTGAAGAAGCTCTTTGTCATAAGGCAATCCTTGGTTGGAAAGAGAGGTCTATCGAGCCTCGAATGAGGACTTGATTCTTCTTTCTAGTCGATTGGGGAAATCACTTCTTATACATCCCATTTAGCTATCGTCCTGGAGCTTGCCTATAGTCCAATTCTGTATATGACCTTATTCTCTGGGTCTCATGTTTGATAGAAGATTGCACTTACTATGCAGGTGAAATTAAGAAATCGCTCTTTGCATTACCCAAAAGATTGTACATTTTTGACTTGACAAGTATCAGTATCGGGCAAGGCCACTATTTGTGGGTAGGAGTTTACTAATTCTGTCTGGAACTAGGAGTCGCTTAAGCAAGAGCTTATGAATAGCATAACTTCAACTCCTACTTTCACTACTGCCATAGCGGATAATTCTGAGATTTCCTAGACTTTCCGGAAAGAGTTCTATTCTAGCTATTTCTATTTCTCAGATCTCTTCTTGGACCAAGGCTTTCTCTAAGTTAGGTATGCTACCTTCTTCTTTCCTATCTTGCATTCTCATCAAGGAGCTCTATTCAAGTAAAAGGAAAAAGACTCTATGTTGGTTGAGCCCGAAGCCTATACTGTGGTGTGGAACCTTCCTCTTCATACTAACGAAAGGAGCCGACTGACTGTGAAGACCTATCGTGAGAACAAGCCTCAACCCAGGAATCGTAAAGAACAGAAATAGAAAGAATAGGCGGTAGCCAGCGGCATTAGGGAAAGGGGGACCTCCGGCAGCATGCCATCGTCTTTGGTTCCACCCCAATTGCCATTACTTTATTATTAAGAATATAGGCTAAAGATATGAAAAGAAATCCGATATTATATAAGTAAGATATTCTGAAGAGCACGAATTGAGTGAAAAAAAGTAAAAAATAGAGCGCAAGGCGGTTGGGGAGAAGTCTTTCTATCTAGTCCCCTCACCCCTAGGAAAAAGAGCCGAGACCTAAGGCTAAGGCTCCGCGACTTGGTTGGTTTTTATATCAAAATGGAATTGTAGGGGTAGGCCATTTATGAAAGGAATTCGACTCGGTGGTGTACAGGTACGGAAGTGAAATGACTTTCATCAATAACGAAGGAAGTAAAGTCACTTAGATCGCCCAAGTTCTGTAATTGACTCTATAACGGGTTCTCACAGATCTGAGTAGGGTTCATCTTCAGAGTTCTGTAATTATATAGAAGACGTAAGAATATTACCTATGATATTTGAGTTGATAGAAAGTGAAAAGGGTTATGACTGGCGAGAAAGTATATAGGAATATCTTTAACAGAAAGAGTAGGCCTTTACGCCTAAGGTAGGTTAGGTTCCTACTCTCGCTTAAGGAAAGTCATAGCGCAAGACTAGAAAAGTACCAAGTCGCAGTGGCTAGCCTAGGGGTCTGGTACCTGACTAGGGGTGAAGTCTCCTTCTGATCTTGCTAAGTTCGATAAAGTGACTAGCGATGATAGAGCTTATAAAAGCCTTGTTATTATTTATCCGTTACACGACTAATGCTCTTTTATATGAAAGGATTACAACTACTATTATTTCAGTTTAGAAGGAAAAAAGCCCATGGAAATAAGTAATCCGCATAGGCTCTTCTAAATTAGGATAATGGATAGGCTTCTTCCTCGACCACTGACTCATTGCATTCGAGGAGACCAGTAGGCGGACCGAGCCAGCATTCTACCAATCATTGACCAAAGTGATCAGTTGGAGGTTGAAGATCGCTCTTTTCTTGCTCTATCGGTAAAGGAATATTCAACAATCACTTATTTGAGTCCAGCCACATTCCCTACTTCATTCTACAACCGAAGTGACTTAGGCTTAGTATATGGAGTGTCAATCGATTAGGTCCTAACACTGGGTATAGGCAGAGCGAGTTTACGAATGAATCGCCTGTCACTACGCGTCACCAAGGAAAGGTAGAGAGCGAGATAAAGATTCTCACTTTTCTCATCTAGGGAAATATGAAAGATAAGTTTGACCTATATATATATATAAAGTCGAACCAACAACGAAAGACTTATGTTCGACCTGTTCACTAGAAAGAACTAGCAAGAACTTTTCTAATTAAGGTATCGTTCGTTCCCCGTTCGTTCCCTTCGTTTCCGTTATTGACCTACTGCCCCAAAAAAGAAAAAGAATCTAAAACCTCGAACCCATGTAAAACGGCAACTCTTCGACCTCTTAGAATTCAAGTTAATGCCCGGGCTTAAATGCATTGGATTACTCTACTCCCGGCAGTGAAATAGGTAAGAATTAGCACGGAGCACTAAACTCAGTCAGAAAGGCAATGCATTGATTCTATTAATAATATAATATTTCATTACGATATTAATGAATTCTTTGAATGAGATTTGAGACTACTTTTATTATATAGGTCATTATAATGAGAACGGCAACCCCGGTACTGTAGACTACTAAAAAGTAAGATGTTGCCACATATCCTCCGTAACAAAGTCGGGGAATTTGATTTGAAAGGAAGTCAAAACTTTGAATACTAAATTCGTAACACATCCATGAGACTTTCAATCAGATCAGCATGTATAGTATAGGGACAAAAAGTTAGAAATTGTATTTAAGAAAGACTAGTTTAGTTCAAAGATTTACGCTCACCGTGAAACAGATCCCTAGTATCAACAGGTGGCTAATGGCTTAGGTAAGGCTTTGCTGCCTTCTACTTAGAGAAGGACTCAGTCTAGTAAGGGATTCATGGGCAGACTAGTCCTTAGAATGCTAATGCTCGAATCTTGGAGTCCAAGCGCAAAGGACTAGGCTTGCAGACACTTCCTAGCTAGTCCAAATAAATGAAAGAGTACTTAGGGTGAGTTTACGAAGGATGTTGATAAAGGAAAGATTTTTCTATCTGAGGAACAAGAGACAGATAAAGAATGAGCAAGATTGACTAATTAAATGAGATGCACGAACTCAACAAACTACTTGCATTTCACTTGCTTGAGATCCAAAAGATAAGTAGGCTTTCAAAACAGAGAATAAGGAATGACCACCCATAGGTCAAAGAATTAGGTATAAGGTTTAGACTCCAGAGAAAAAAGGAATCTTAGAAAAAGTCCATCTTAGGGATAAGGGAATTTACTCAGTCAAACGAGGGGCGGGCGGAGGGCTTAGCCCATAATATTGAAATGAGGCCGCAAGTAGCTTAGATGACGTCCCCAACCAAGGAATGCAAATCGAAGAGAAGTTGGAGGCAAGGACGAAGGAGTTGTTAAAGCTTACCGCGGGGCGAGTCCCAAACCTTCCCGTCGATGTGAGCTATTGATGAGTCATGCCTATTATATTATTTAGATACTTCTTTTTCTACCTTGAGCGAGTGCACTTCCACTCGAAGATATGGCTAAGCTCTATTGATCATCTCACATCTCTCTCTATACTCGGTCCTATTTCTTTAGAAAGAAGACGTGCAATAAATAATAGATATCTCGGGCGAGAGGTAAATCCATGTGCGAAAAGATCTCTTATTTTCTTTCTTAAGAACTCAAATAGGAAGCTATCTTATCCCAGTCAGGATTGGGGACTGAGAGCACAAATGCCCTAGATATAAATGAAATAGGGGTCCTAACCTAGCTCTTTTCACTGGAATGAGATCAACCAAAAAGAAGGTTGAATATGACAACATAAAGCAAATAGAGGCACTGAAAGTGGGGCAGGTAAGTTCACATAAGGCTATGAGCTCAGATCTTCTAGTCTATCATTAGCATGGGCGACATCAATTCATTCGCGATTAGGCTTTAGTCTGCAAAATCCATTTATGGATTCACGGAGCTATAGCTGCTTAGACAGAAATCCACTTTTATTCGATATCCAAGTTAAGAGTTGGTATAAGTCTTATTATAAGCCCTCCGCACCAAGAAAGCAGCTTTGTACGCTTTCATATATATAGAAAGAGAGGAAGCCTTGATAATCAACCTTCTTTCTATCTACGGGATGATGGTTATTGAGCTATGAACTGAAAGATCCTTGCTCTCATTCCAGCTACGAGAATCAGGAAAACTAGAAGAAAGACATGAGAAGATAAGCCATCAAACCAGAGGCAAATAGGAAGATATTATATCACAGTTGATACTGAACCCGGAGCTATTCCCTTTGACTTACTACTCCACTAACTAATGCTGCAAGGGAGAGATTGAAAGCAGAAACAACAAGGCCAAGGGCAAGGGCAAGCAAGGTATATTCTTTTCATCTTGGCTTACTTCACAGGATTCTTGACTTATTTCATCTTTCATGTTTTCCTCTTCGAATTAGTCCAAAATATCTATTAGAAATCATTTATATAGAAGAAATCTTGAAATCCATCTTTGAAGAAATCTTTTCTTTTCTCTTCTTTTTCGATTGAGAAGGTATCGGCCCAATGTGCACTACAGCAGTTGCCTCTCATTTAGCAGGGGTCGTTAGAGCCGGTCAACCGAATTACCGTAAAATCGTAATTGAAAGCAAATGAAGGATGGGATGGGTTGGTTCAACATGCTACGTTTTTCTTTTTATGTCGAAGGTTCAAACAATTCCTCTTCAAGAAAGTAGAAATCTTTTTCAAATCAAAGGGGACCCCGTTAGTAGCGGCGAGCGACAGTTAGGGGTAGGTTTCACAAGCCTAGATGAAGGAATGAGACCTTGATTTCAGCTTGAATAGCATTACAGGGCACCAGCCTTGATTCAGTAATTCATGCTTTCTTTCCGCTCTTGGAGCCTGTAGGAGCACAAGCGTCCTTTGGTCAATGAGACCTATATTCTCACTTTCTCTGGGAGCCTGCCTATAGGGGAAGAAGCCTCTTTTGAGAAAGGATATACCCCAATGTTGGCTCTTTAGCCTGCAGGGGAAAAAGCCTAGATTCTTTCATTTGACCTTTCGAAAGGTCTTTCTTTTCAACCGTGGGTTTGGTAAAGTCATAGGAAAAGGTAGCCAGTTGGCTCTGATAACCCCTTCTGTCGCTAAGACAGAGTAACCAGCCTTCTTTGGTTGGTCTATGCTTTCGGCTTTCATGCCTGTGGGAGCATCAGCCTCCTTCCTTATATCTTATCTGCCTAAATTGGCCCATAGGGTTCCCTGCGTCCTTAGTGAAATAAGACCCTAATATCTTCTCTTTAGCCTGTAGGGTTCCCAGCCGAGATTCCGTCATTCTAGTAGCTTTACTGCCTAACCTGAATAGGCCCATAGGGGCATCAGCGTCCTTAGTAAAATGCTAGCTTAATATCTTCTCTTGGAGCCAGACTGGGGCACGAGCCTTCTTTGCTTTGAGAAAGTCTCCCTCTTTTTTCCGAGGGAAAGATATGAAGATTCTGAGAGTCCGGTCCGATAATCCGCTTTAGCAGCAGAGCAGTCATTCGTTGAGGCCACTGTTACACGTTTCAGAGCTTCCGCATTTAGAGAGCCCTCCCTCCATTAGCAGAAAGGAGAGGTGACCTTAAGTATACTAAGTCGATAGGTTTAGAGTATCTGAAGCTTCAGCCCTTGAGCCATACACGTACCGATACTTTCACCCTATACAGCCACATAGAGTGACAAAGCTAGGGATATGATAGGGCTTATGTCCACGAGAAAGCGGAAAGAGGCTCGATAGACCTCGTATCGAAGCTTACTTAACCCATAGAACTCGATCGAGGGGAAGTAGACTGAGTTGGAAGACTAAGGTTACGCTGGAATAACTAAGAAAGAGCTTCCACTGCTACTCTCACACCAGAAAAAGAAGGAAAGGGTTTAGAGTTGATGCTTGAGGAAGAGGGTGACTTAGTATACTTGGTTGATTATGATAGTGCGTTCCCGGATTCCCGTATTCGTAGAGAAAGAAGCTTCATCATGAGCTTTAGCTACTGCCTTACGGATACTTGCTCCTTCTTCACTCTTCCAATCAGAATAAGGGAATAGCTGAGTCATTGGCCCAAGGGATGCTAACTCCTAACTCCCTATTCTAATTCATCCAATTAAGAGAGCAACTACTGTAATATCAGAGCTACTTGCTTTCAGTTACCTTGCTCTCATCCCAGCTACCAGATAGAAAAGCAAGGGAAGAACTACTAGCATCATTAGCTCCCTTAGCCGCTCGAACTACCCTTGAGGGCAGTCCTTCACTACAACTACAAGAGCTTTTGCACCAGTAATAGACCTTATCACATTAGCTGAAGAATGAGGTATGGAACTTTCACTTCGTCACCTCTACACGTAAGCTACTCAAACTAAAGGAACAACAACTATAGCAACGATAGCTCCAATAGCGAATAGAACATTGAGCTCCTACTGCTATTTCCTTAAGTCCCTTGAGTTTAGGATTAGCAAGATATTCCTTGGTTTATGCTGAATCCCTTGAGCTAGTAGCTGTAAGTTCCCTTGTTTCCCTTGAGGAAGAGGAATATGCAG
>JAYMTT010000278.1:0-14818 GCA_036898025.1 Hypseocharis bilobata
AAAATCAGCGGATTGATCATTTACATTAATTTGATATCTGATTGAATTTGGTATTCATTCCAACTCTGTGGATTTTCAGGTAGGTTCAGTGGCTAATGGGAAAATTGACAAGGAGTATATAGATGATTATATATCAAGTAAGTTCATCATCTCTTTGCATGGATTAGTTGTTCTATTGGTTTACATTAGTAGCGTTCTCAATGGCGTTAAGGTGGATTCCTTAAGTATTTTAAGAATGGAATGATTAGATCTTCTTGTTCATGCTAACCGCAAACGATTAAATTCATTCTTTTAAGGTTTTCTTGTTTTTCTCTTTGGCTGGAACTGGAAGCTATGTATTGGCTTGTTTATCTTAAATATATATATGAAGAAACAAGGAAGTGAAACTGACAGTCACCGTGACAGTGTAAAATTGTAAATACTTTATCTTGTTTCTTTCTTGGGTGTAGTCTAGCCTTAGTAATAGGCTTACGAGTAGTAGACGAGGATGAAAATACTTCCAGATTTTATCAGTTGGCAACTGGAACTTAGTTATGTTACTTCGGACTTGTTTTTGACTTGTTTCCTGCTACTGTTTTCTTGCAGTTTCTGGTTATCCACTGAGTGCTGCATGTTGCATCTCCAAGATTTGTGAGGCTTTGGCAGACAAATGGGATATAGTGTAAACCAATAATTTTCTATTCGTGTTGTAGTCGGCATCTTTTGACAGTACAAAAAATCTGCATTTTATGTGTTTTTTTCATGGAACATGTATATTAACACAGGGCAGTGTACGGACTATTGAGTACCTTTAAGCATTTTATTTTAAAGAATATTAAAGATTCTTTAATATTAGATGACTTAAATTCTTATTTTTTTTTCAATGATTGACATGAATCATTAAAACTCTTTAGTCACTGTGTAATACAAAAATTGACAACCTCATTGTGAAAATTGCTAATGTAAAGGAGATGTAATATAAAAAATGTTGAATCACCATTTAATGTAATACAAAAACTGACAAGACCTATTGAGAAAATTGCTAATGCAAAAAACAAGTAACCTAAACAAATGACAGAGGAAATGCATTGGATTGTAAGATTGTTTTATTTTGCCCTCAGAAAAGACCAATGCCCAAACAAACAAGCCCTATAGTGGGGCTTGAAAGTTGAAACTCAATTAGTCACCCAATTGGCTGCTATATTAGAACATCTCCTAGTCCAAACAAAAGAAACAATACTCAACTCCAAGCTTTAGCTGTTTTATGCTATAACCCACTTAAATGCCTAGCCAACTATAAAGAATAAACAAATTAATAAAATAAAATGATAAAAGTTAAGGTTATTCTCCCAGCATTCAAAGAAAAAAAACCCTAGGTTTCATTTTCTAGAACAAGTTTCACCAACCACCTGCCATGAATGAAACCCTATCAAACATGTTTCAAATACTATGTAGAATCTGGATGGCTGATGAGAATGACCAGATCAATTAAAGAAAAGAAACTTGCATTCTTTTCCAAAAGTAAATATATAAATAATGTACATAAGCTGAAAAGTTATAACAATTAAGACAGGATAATGATTTCACAATTCATTGTCCCTTTACGGCAGCAAGCTGCTTTTTAAGATTGAGGACCTGAACTCCATATGAAGCCAACTTGTCTTTCAGCTTCCCTGAAGCCTCCTCATATTGTGAGTTCATGGAGTTCAACTGTTTCACCAATTCGCTGTACCTTAAACGGAAGGCATCTAACTTTGCTGATGTCCATTTCAGCCTCATTCTAAGCTTTCCCATTTCCATACGGTAGTTGGCATCATCCTGTCCAAATTAATCAGATCAAATATATGGTTATTTACAGTCTCCTACAAGAAGTAACTCTCTAGGTTTTTAGCTTTCCAACAGAGAACATAATTGTAATTGCAGAGATACTAAAGCAGAATTCTTCGTCCTAATGTGCAGCTCCACCATCAGACAGCTAGAACAATATGGCCTAGCTTAACATGATGTTGCTAGGCAAGACACAAGAATAAAACTGCAACCACCTTTTTATTATTTATGACATGAAAGACCATAGTTGTAGTTGTATCTAATCCATACTACATATAAAAGTAGGTTCACCAGAAGATGGTGATGACCAAAATGCAGTCTGTAAGTCTTGCACTCATTAACCCACTTGTTCACTATAAATATTATTGTTGGTAGGATCTCAATTTCCATCCACTAAGAAATGACATGGTAGACAATACAAAATACAATTCAGACTAATCTTTATCCTGGTAATAAAATTATCTGATGTCTATTTTAGTCAAATAAAATTCTAAACCACCAAGCCATAAATTAATAGTAACAGCACATGCCGATTTAAGAAAATCTATATACAACTGAAATGACTATATAAGTTAGGCACGGAAAATAAGTACATAAAGAAAAAAAATTATATTTCCTGACATTTGAATATTTTAATAAAACAAAATCCCGAATATATTTTAACATACACGGTTAAGGTATGATGCATGTGATCTAATGCTAGTAATTTCAAGTACAAACCCACTTACAGCATTCTTCTTGCCTTCCATGGTGAAATTTCTCTCTGTCAGTTCCTCCACCTGAACTTTTGCCGCTGATAACTGGCATTAAATATTCCATAACAATCAGATCATTATCAGACAAGTTAGGAGCTGAATTACAGTGCAATGACTTTTTAAGGTTAGTAGTTCCACATCACATACTTGGCTTTGCTGCTCTTGAGCCAGACTCATCAGTTTATCCTTTTCCTTTGTTATGATATTAAGTTCGCTTTTAAGATTCTGTCAGAGAAGAATATGTTATCAATCAAACAAACTTCGCAAAAATTCTCAAGAACAAAGCAAAATTCCACAAATGCAACTAATAAGTGTTATACTCAGTATCATGTTTCCTCTACAAATACTGGTATAGAAATGAAACCTGTAAGTCAGTTGACAGTTCGGATCCTGTATCCAATTTATTTCGACTTAACAAATCTTCTCGTTCTTTATGGAGACAAGCTACCTCCTTGTGAAGCATATCCAGATTTGACTTCAATATCTGAAGGAAAGAGACGGATGACTATGCATACCAAGGTCCAAGACAGTTATGTTTATTTAATAACCATTAATTAACACAAGTTAGAGCTTAGAACGTACTTCTTGAGATCGTTTGCTCTCAACATCAGCCTCCGTCAAGCTATTTTTCAGCTGATCAATCTCTAGAGACTTCTCTCTACTGCAATACAATCAAAATAAAAAAACAATTTTTAAAAAAAAATAAAAACCATGATTTGGTTCTTTAAGACAACTATAACTGTAATATCAACAAAATTACTAGTGCATCCAGCAATAAGAGTAATTGTCTAAAATAGATCATTTTTGGCATTGACAATGTAATTTAAAATTTGTTACTTAATTTTCTCCTACTTTGAGTAGGGGCTCATAGAACAATAGTATATGGTAAATAACCATACATATATAGGTTGTTGATAAAGTTAAGACCTCGGCAACCCAACCCACTAAGCCCCACTAAGCAAAACATCTTTCACTTATCCATCATGTGTCTAAATTGAGGCACAATCATCAAATATTTTAGAACTCCCTATACTAAGGAGAAGCATAGTGGCTGACTAACATCTTTGTCTACCAACAGAATGAGTAGCTGAAGCAAAACAAATATACCAATGACTCCTAATCTAATATCACTAGCCACTTCCTATGCGAGATTAGAAGTCTAGAACTACTACAGGAAACAAGAACATTTTTAACTTGCTGTAAAATGATGCAATTTCAGTTGGCAATAAGGAGTTTTGATGTCATTTTGAAAATGTTGAGCTAACAAAACTTGAAGAACTTATTATCAAATAGGTTTCTCCAAGTATAAGTGAGCATTTAGCCTCGGGCGACAAGGTAGCACCACATGTTCTTAATGAATGTGGCAACTTTTGTAGTAAGAAAGACTAAACAGTGCATGCCAATAAGGGTCCTGCACTGTTAGCTTCTCTATTTCAACCCTCTACCTCCACCTTGATGCATGTTTGTGCCACAGATGGGAGTTCTGTTTTCGCAAATGGTTTCAGGGAGCGATTGCTATATGTAACACGAATACCCTTATTAACCAAAAAGAAAGTCCACCTTCATACTGTTTGATCAAGGAATAATGTTGCAAGAAGCATGCATCAACAATAAGAAAATGCGGGGGAGAAAAAAGAAGAAAGAAAGGTTTAGCAAGACAACACAGGTACTGAGATTCGAGTTTAATTTAGCATGAAAAACATAGCAGAAATACTGAAACAAGTTATAAAGGAAAACCTGCTTTCCTTCTCCCATTTTTCGTTTTCTTCTAAACATCTCAATCTTTCCTTGAGGGCCTTGCATTCTTCCCTACAGGACTCCAATTCACTCCTCACCTAACATTTCAACATATAGCATATAAGCAGATCTGCTATGTGAATAAGACTGAACATATATTAGGGAATTTAAACATCCCACAATACTTTATTTTAAGAACATCTAAACCAAAAAAGAACTATGACACTATACCATACGGGCATGAAGAAAGCATAATAGTTCATTTAGATGAGAAGTCATTTCAGATTGTGCAGGACAAAAGAAATAGCATAGAATTACAAAGACATGCATGTAAACTTTTCAAGGCATAAAAAGGTGAAATGTCAACTCTTACCTCTGACATTCCTTTTGATAAGGACATAACCTCAGCATTATGTAACTTAGCCTTTTCTTCTACGGCTTCAATGGAAGCTTTCTCCTTGGCAGACCATATTGCCTTTTCCTCTTCCATTTCCAAAAGGGAATCACTTAGTTGCTGTGTAGTCAAAGATACAGTCCAATCACCAACAACAAACTGGTAAAACATAAAATTCATAAGATATTATTTCCTTTATGATTCAAACCAAAAATTATGCTACCATTGCCAACTCCTCCTTTTCTTCTACCATCATTTTAATAGAGCTCTCCAGTTTTTGCTGGCAGGAATTGGATTCTTCCAAACCTAGTCTCTGGTAAGAGAGGAACATCAAGAAACCAAAAAAGTTATTTTGAATTCTAAGGTAGCAAAAGCAAATCTGTGAAACCGGGGGAAGAAATAAGGAGATAAAAGTGATACGCTTACAAGGCCTGAAATCTCTTCCTGCAACCTATTGAGTTCCAAGTTGGATATGTTCAGCTGTTCAGACAGGGCTTCCAATTCTGATTCCAGTCTCTCATTACTAGATATAGCCTCTTCTTTTTCCCTGTATGTAGCTGCTAATTCCTCTTCCAAAGAAGCAATAGTTGTCTCCATCTCAAAGGCAAGAACTTCCAGCTTTTTGTAGTCCTCCTTAAAAACAAAGAAGGTAAAATAAATAAATAAACACATAAACTGAAGACAGCTAATTTTTCTAAATAGTTACTGTTGTCCCTCAGTTAATATGCAACAAAATAGTTGCATGTTAAGGAAATAATTCGCCAACCACTGGAAAGTAATACGAGCATTTATCCATATGCAAAAACAATGTATAGCACGGCATGACCAGAACTTAGGATGCAAATGCAAGATCAACAAAATAAAAGATGAAAATGCAGAAAAATATTCAAAATTGTATAATATAAGATATAAAAAAAGTACCCAAATGCTAAAACAAAACATATGAATAAAGAGGTTAGCCAATGACTACAAATATACCATGCAAATTAGTCGTATGCTTGAATTAAACATGTCGGAGACATAGAGTCCCATCATCACTTGTGTCTGTTCAAGAGTAAAAGCAAGACCCTTTGTTGTTTTTGGATCAAACACCTTTGAACTGCGATCAATAACAGAATCACGCCTTCTACCAGCAAGTGAGTCACGTTTGCTAATGTCGCGTTCAAGAAGAGTCTTCTGACCTTGCAATCGTTTTATCTCTCGTTCAGCAAGTGCCCTGTCACCCTATAATGTGCAAATATGTTATATGCATAATTAAATTAAATAAGCTATACTCACAAAAGGAAATCAAGGTATTGAGTAAGAACCTCAAGTTTGGTTTTCTCCTGAAGAGCAGTCTTGAGCTTAAACTCAGTTTCTTTCAACTTCATTTTTGTTTTCTCCAGATCTTTTCTCATATTTTCCTTTTCCCTAGCCAAGGAACAAGATGATAAACTTGACACTTCCCTTTCAAGAGTTAGAATCTGAGACGCCAGTTCAGTTCTTTCCAGATCCTGTTGCTCCAAGAGAGCCTGGAAATTGATAATCATGTTAGAGAAGAGCATACACAAATACATTACCATATGGATAGAACAAATTTGAGACAGAGTAGCTTACACTCCAAGACTTTTCAGAGTTTTGAGCAGCTAGTCTTAGCCCCTCTATCTCCTTCTGGAAATCAACAGACTGATTGTACAAATGCAGCTGCATATATTAGTGCATACAAATAGACTTCAGTAATGGTTAGGGTGGTCAAAGTCATAAAATTTCAGTTATGATTACGGAATTATTATAATATCCAATGTTAAATGTGGCCATACCTTCTCATTCTCAAGGTCGGAAACATTCTTTCTCATACAACAGTGTAACTTCTCATGGTCACTGATAATCATTTTTTGTTGCAAAGAAGTTTTGCAAACCGAAGCCTTGAAATCCTGCATCACCATGCAAAAGTTAAACCTTGAGGATGATCACAGAAGAATGCACATATCTAGTTCCAAATAAGTTAAACGATTCATATGCCAATTACTTTGGCCAAGCACACATTAGAAAAAAATTCGAAAAATAAGAAACAGTTGAGTGTACTCATATAGTTACTACAACATGTGTAAAGAGTACTCACAAGGAACACATGAAATAAGGAAGAAAAACTCTGGAAAACTTCATCCACAAGAGAAGAGACACTTTCAACAACCCTTTTCGAGTTCTCAACTTCTGATATCATTTCCTGGACTTCCACTGAAAGATTGCCCTCCTAAATGAAATCACTAAGAATCAGTTCGTATGCAAGGAAATAACATTGCCCATACAGACAACTTAAAGAATTATAAAAGAAACATAAATAATAAGTATGAGCACGAATTTTGACAAATTAGCACAAGACTGAAGATGCATGCCTCAATTCTTCTCACAGATTCACTAGAAGTAAGCTGTTCGCAAGCAGCCCTAGCCTCCTCCCTTGCATTTAGAAGCTCTTTGTAAAGCTAAGAAAATGATACAATTCAAATCAATTCAACACCATGAACTTCTAAGGATAGAAGGAATAAAATCTTAAAATTAAGTTGAAGAGAATCAGATTTCTATTGCACTTCCAGCTGAACCCACAGTGCGTGCATGAAACTAACACACAGATGGTTAGATTTTAGCCAAAATTAACTCCAGAGTTGGTACCGAAAAACCTTACTTTACCCAGTAACAAGCAAACAAATCCATGTGCATATAACATTTCCCATTTAACACTAGTTCTTCGAAACAGGGCCAGGAAAATTTTACAGAATGAACCAAAAAAGAACAAACAAAGGTCTCAAAGCTTGACCGACAACATGTGGCCTCAAGTTTGGGCCATATGAATTTATGTACTTCAATAAAATAGACTCGTTATTGCAGGGGGTGGGGGTGGGGGACATATTTTATTTGACTAGGGTTGTTAACAAACCACAACCAAAACGAAGATAACCACCCTATAACACTAGCAAAATAATACAGAAAGTTATAACGGGGTATCTACTACACAGTACAATACGTACCATGAAAGCACTTCCCTTTGTCTTACTGTGCTATAGGCCCTAGGCAAACATGCTACCGTAATATATATAACGTTCTAATGACAGGATTATGGTTCCCTTTGACACAGGCAACATCACCATATTCACATTAAAAACAAGTTAGTGAAGCAGCCAGTAATCTGACTTTCGCCAACAGGGATAAATACCACATAAATTCAAGCACGTTGAGTTAAAACTATCATTACCTCATCAAACTTCTCCCTGGCACATATGTTCTGCTCTGTTGCTATTTCAGCAATGGTATCCAGATTTTGCTGGCTAGAATACTTATCCATTTCTAACTTCTTAATCTGCAAGATAATTAATAAGCTATAAATAAATAAAATAAAATAAAAAAACTACAAAACTTGTCATTTCTAAAATAGCATGAACTAGAAAACGATAACAAATTTACTACATAGAAGTAAAGAATAACAGAAGGAAGAAAGAACTTAATAATCAAACAAATGAAAAAGATATAAACCTGTTCCTGAAGTTGCTTGATCACAAGAATAGCCTCAGACTCCCCCAGACTTACATCTTTGTGCCCATAAAAGTTACTAGTATTGGCAGACACCTCAGCCAACTTTCTAGTTAAGCAATCAATTTGTATATCACTTGACGTTCTCTGCACACACACAATCAGAGAGAGATAAGGAGACAGTATTGAAGTCGTACAAAAGCAGAAACAAAAGGAAACGCACTAGTTTTACCTGAGTTTCAAACTTTATAAATAGATCCTCATACTCTGCTTGCATGTCTACGAATTCCCTATCCTCCTGCCAGATGAACAGATATTAGAGTGCCAAAAGTTCCATGCAAAAGATCTAAAGAAAAGGGCATATTACATACCACAGCTAAGCTTTTCTTCCTGACCGGTACTTTTCTCCTGTTTGTTACATGCAATAAAGCACATGGATCAGGAAGAGAACAATTTTCCAATGAATCATTTATATGATCTTCATCTCGCTTGGGGGATTCATCCACACAAACTTCAATTTCATTCACCAATTCATCAAAAGGAAGAAGTGGACCCATGTCACGCTTTGGTCTCATAGGTTTTAAAGCAGAAGCCTTTGATTGGGTGGATTGCACCTGCAAAGATAACGAGCATACAGAATGAATATGGAAAACATAATATTCTGGGAGCATTCTATTTCTTATTTCACTGGCACCCAGAACTTGGCAAGATAGCGAGCATACAGAAACATAATACTGAAAAACTAGGCTCCAATTCCGATAAGTATCCATAAACAATGGGTGTTCCACGGACATTCTGGCCTTCCTAGAGCTGTATTCAAAATATTTTGATCGACTTTATTAGAGTTCCTTTAACTGGCACATAAAGTATCAGCCTCTGCCATCCCTCTAGAGTGCCTCTGCCTGCACTAGCTTCTCCATCCCATTTTGTTTTCTTTTCCAACAGTGCAACTCATAAGTAATTTTTAACCAACCTCATTACCCAAAATACATATTAACTATAGTCTCTTATCATACAAAGACAAATCCATACCATCAAAGCACAGATAACAAAGTCAAGTCTCTTCTTGCTGCTCAATCACCTCAAGTAAACTAAGCCTTAATCCTAACTACATGACATCAGCCACATGAATCCTTTTGTCATTTTCCTCTTTCCAAGTTTCTTCTCAATTCTCACTGAAGGCCTACCCACTCTAGCTGTTCAATTTTTTTTTTTCAACCTGTTAATGCTTTAAACACACAACAGGGAAGATAAGGAGGAAATCCAATGGTGTAATCACTGGTTTCCTAGCCATCATGATCAACCCATCACTAAAAGTTGACTTTATATCCTACCAAGGAAATCACTAAAATACTTTCTTTATTGTATTTAATAATTGCCAAGCATCTCATTTGATAAATCTTCGGAGTACTGTGGAGCAAAACAATACAAAATGTCCTCTGTTTAAAAACTGCATTCACATGCATATTTGTATTATATGGACGAATAAAACACATACATATAAACATGAAATAGATCTCCAATTTATTAATAAAGAAATGGTATATCTACAGTTACAGATGAGACAAGTCGAAACTAGCAAGAAGACGAAAATTACCTCCCTGACAGTCCCCTTTGAAAGATTTCCTGGGCACCATGTTAGCCGCCTCTTCTGCAGGAACTGACAAGAAACTCCCATTAAGAACTAGACAAGAGAAGAGAAGAGAGATAGGGAAACACTAGAATTATAAAGACGATAGTAATATCAGATACAAGAGGAATGAAGCTGAGCATGCATTAACAATGATGTGTGTGTACATAAACAACAGTAGTATGGGAAAATAAGAAGAAAAGAAAAAAGATGTCAAACTGAAGCTGTACAACTTTGATTCACGGGAATGTGTGGCAATCTCAGCTAAATCTCGAATCAATTTATTATATGTGACAAGCTGAGCATTAGTTAACAAGTAGCGTGGAGATTGTCAAATCCAAGAGGAGCATTTTCATTTCTAACGGTACACTCAAATATACTCTTATGTGCACATGCACTTTAAGGTAGACAGCCATCAAATATGGAGAATATGCAATCTAGCCAGGTTCGTTAATAGGAGATCAACCAAACGATGACCTGTCCGGAAAAACTATGTGTGCTTGTTTACAAATGAATTGCTCAAGCAGGGGATCTGGAAAACCAGTTTCATGGGAATGAGATCACTGTCAGTGGCATTACTACTGCTCATTTGCTGTTAGATGTACGTGTAATTTAACTTTGTTTATAATGGAAATGCAAACTTTATACTTTCGCCTCATAACTTTACTTCTATTCCATATGCCCAAATCCTAACCAACAACTTCACCTTCAGGTTTCTCTTCGTTGTGGATTAAAATAAACACAAACTTCATCTGTTCATAAAAACAAACCAAAGTTTTCATGTCATCTTCATCGAGACTGGACAAAAGAACTGCGTAAGGAATTTGTAGTAGCCATTTCAAAAAATTGCAAGATGATACAAGTTGAGGATAATGGACATCAGTATTAAATGATCATATTTGAAGTAAAGTAATAGAGCTCCGTTCAGCATTTATGTATCAAATTATAAACCTTTTTAGATTGATCTTGATTCTCATCTCTATTTGAGTACAACACCATTGAGCTCAAGTTTTCAATTTTCTTTGCTTGCTCTTGCAACCTCTTCTCCCGCTCAGCTTGGGCTTTCTTTTCCTCCTCCAACTCCAAAGCTATGCGCTCCCTCTCCAGTTCAGTCTGCCAACCAAGTATTATAAATCCCAGTACATGCTTATACATTTTTCTAGACGTCATAAACTATAGAATTGGCATTATCAAACCAAACCTGTAATAATGTATTCCGCAGATTGAGAATCTCTTCTCCCAGATGTTCTGAATGAGAACCCTGAAATAGAAACAAAAGAATATAACATGCCCTTTCAAAAGCATCATTTCAACATATTTCCTTATAAGCTTTCTCTCCGTCCCACTCCCATGTATTATGGTAGTTTTGAATATGTAACTTTTCTAAGAGACATAATTAATGCAGTTACAACAACGTAAAATGCAATTAACTTTCAATGCCAAATTTTTATCAACTTTTCTTCAAAAAGAAAGAAAAAAAAGCATTTTTTAATGCTCATTTAAGATTTTTTATTTTATTATGAGTAGTAATACTGAAAGGGTAGTTTGGTAAACTTACTTAAAATTAGGCATTGACTTTTCAAAATGTACAAACAATATGGGACATCCCAAAATGGAATAACTACCTTAATATATGGGACGGAGGAAATATTACATCTACTCTATTATAACTAGGCAAACCTGCAACTTGGCTCGAAGCTCCTCAATTTCTTTCTTTTGACGCTTCAACAAAGCAGCATCTGTTAAAATCTGGCATCAAGAAACAAACTAAATTAAAGTAAAGATATAATACCACATGACATGCATAAAAGTTTGTGTTAACATGCCAAAAAAAGTAGGTATCAAAAAACATCTGAAAAGTGTGAGTAGAACCTCATTCACATGAGCACAGTTTGTGACACGTAATGCTCTGCTTGCAAATTGGAGACTGCTTTTTGTCTCATCGGCATGAATCTGTCACAAAATCAAAGGGTCCAAGAATAAGGACTAAAAGCACACAAAATCAAACAAATAACTCACCTAGAGAGGGAAAGAGTAATAAAACCAAACAGTGTCAAACAACTGTATTTTTCAGTGTGCCTATGTGTTGCAATTGCTGCATGATAGTTTGATTTATACCAAATTACTGCAAAAGTAAAAATGTATACGAAGACTGATTTAAAATGGTTTGCACCAATTGCCTTTTTAAGGAGCTCTAAAAGATTGAAATTTACAACCACCATTCTGGAAATAACCTGGTAAAAGCTATTTTCATGTGTTGTTTGTTAAAAACTTAGGAAGCTTCTACAGCTACAGCATGAGAACTATTTCAAAAGTAAATGATTCTGAACAAAGCACCATCATGATCATATATTCATTAACCCAACATGTACATAATAAAGGTAGAGGGCTACAAGAATATAAATTTGGGGTCACAAAACTCAAAATTAACATTTCTTATTTCCCTCAAGGAAACATCCATACATGTCCAATCCCATGCCAAGAGCTTCTTTTCCAACAAAGGTCAGTCTGCCCATAAAATCATACTAAAAAAATGACAATCAAGTGTAGTTAGTGACTTTGAGGAACACTACCTGCGCAAGCGTAATATTGCATATTATAGCAGTATTCGCATTTCCACCTAGCGCAGGTTGTAAAATGCGTGTAAGTTTGCTGTCACGATATGGAACATGACCCCTGCATCAAATATTAGATAAGATCAATTATGTGTGTAAAGAAACAACACTATGCTACTTAAGAAAAGTATAGCCTACCCTTGGCTCTCCACTCCTTCACTCAATTTCTTAATTACTGTTCCTAGAGTCATCAGGCTCTTATTAATGTGGGAACCCTCCTTGAGACGAACACCTTCTGCACCAGTTTTTGCAGCACGCTCTGAACCAGCAAGGTCCACTAAATTCTAAAAATAGGAATATGCAATCAGGATTGATAGGAAACAACAAATGGCAGTTTATGGTGCGAACAAGACATAATAAAACCAACCCCACATACCAAAACTGACACTCGGACAGCATCACAAGAACTGCTACTATCTTCATCCTCAGATTTATCCCGACTCTCAATTATCTGTTCAACTAAAATAGTAAGGTGAGGAACCAAATACAAGCTTGATAGTAAGATGGAACTTGGAATAATGACTTTACCATACGAAATATTGTGTGGGACCTGCTACTGTACAGATTCATATTTGTCTCTCCAATATGCCGATGAGCTGAGAGAAAGACATAAACATTTAGAATTAAAGGTAACAGGTGCTCAAGATTCCTGTTTCTTTTAGAAGAGGGTGGAGGGGGAGGGGGGAGTTCAAAATCATTTGTGGAAAAGAAAGAATGGTGCTCTAGAACTATAAAATCAAGAAGAGAAAAATGTTCACATGCACATATACACACAAACAACATACATTCCCCAGACTCCATTAGATCAAGTACTTGCTCAGGAGAAGCAACAATCTCCTCTTTTAAACCAGCAACATAAATCCCCCGCTGAAAATAAGAAGGAAAATAGTATAAATTGGCGAGAAGTAGTGCAAGGATATTACAAGCAGGCTACAACAAATAGAACATGAAGTACCTCTAGATTTTCATGTATTTGCAGTCTTCGGTGCTCAGGAGCCAATAAATCATTTATTTCCTCATTATATATCTCCATATAAGACATTCGCAAGAGAAATTCTCGACCAACATCCTACAATATAAGTAAGAATTTTATAAAGTAAATATACACGCAAATCCCGACAAATATCTTATGCTAAGAGTTTTCAACAACCCAACAGAGTAAAAGAAACTTCCAACAAACTAAAAAATAAAATAAATAAAGAAATAAAAACTGTAAAAATCAGGATAGTCATGTAGGATCCTCAGAATTTTGATTTCAAGCTCACAATCAACTCATAAATGACTACCCTATGCACAGCAAACCCTAGCTGCTTAGTTTGTCGATTTGCTCAATCAAGGTTTGACAACTAACAATACTTAAAGGTTCCCATTTCCGACAAGACAGGATTTCCATCTATGTAGTGTAATCAGGGTACGTAACTGGACCACAACTACCTACTGAGAGTCCAAAGCAAGGAGAAATAACAGAAGCATGGTTTCAAGGATGTCCCATTATGATGACAATAAGCAGTCACCCACCTGAATATTCTGCCAAGTTATTTGAAATCATGGGAAACTCTATACTACAAAGCAACGGGGCAGAAATGGAGCCGTGCAGATTTGCAAGCTCCTCACAATTAACCAAAGTCAAATTCTTTCTGTACAGACAACCCCCTTGGGTATCTTACATTCGCAAGCCCTTCCGTAATTCGACCAATATCTAACTGGTAGCACGAATTCCTCAGCTAAACTAACATAGCCTACTTATATAGAAGTACAAATTGATGGAAGCCTGCAAATACAAGATACCCAGATGGGATTTATCATTAAAACAAAACCCACATTAGCCAATTAGAAGAGTCTCACTCGTCGCAAGCACCCATTGTTACATACACAGGCCCTTCCCTCTCCTGGACAAACTACATTCGAACATTGACGAAAAAGAGTCAGAATAATAAGAATTACCTCCTGTATAATGCTAAACAAATCACGCACGGCAAGAGGAATGACCCCGGGCTCGGTGGGTGAGCCTCGCATGGTATGTGTCTTCCCACTGTTCGTCTGGCCATAAGCAAAAACCGTGCCTGTCAGACATATCAAGCAAAATTAGCTTCAGAACATGCACAATTGAGAGTCTCAGGCCAGTTACAGCTCAATTTGAACTTCAAATCAGAAGCAAAAAGCGCAAAAGGAACTTTACCGTTGAATCCTTGTACGGCGGCGGCAACGATATCTCTGGTACGAGATCGATAGACCTCGAAAGTCTTGCAGTCGTCACCGAAAATCCGATCTGGTAATGGAGAAATGCGAAAATGAGAGCGAATTGTAAACCCTAGAAAGCAAGTAAGTATACACGAATTTGGAAAGATAGAGAGAAAAAAAGAAAATATATATATAT
>JAYMTT010000279.1:0-14812 GCA_036898025.1 Hypseocharis bilobata
AATTAACATTTTTTGTCTAATTATTTTTCCCAGGTAGTGTTTTAGGTAAATGGACATTTGTTTTGTTTTCACCGTCCGATGTTCAAAGCGCATTGACGTAACTAAGGGTTATGGGAGGAGGGACACCAATGCAAAAACAATGAAATTGAGGACAGAAATGCAAAATCAGAAAAGACAGAAAACAGAAGTGAAAAAACAGATAAAGGAGTAACCAACTACTACGAGCATGTCGGACAATCTTAGTTACATAAGATAATGTCAGGATTTTCATATTAAATAGATACACTACTCATAAATACAGTATATATTTTTATTTAATTCTATTTACCATATTTTTATTGAAATGAAGATCTTGATAAAATCTCAAAAAATGCGCAGAAAATACCATTTCTCTCGCACTCGCCGTGTTATTCGGGTTTGCCCAAACAAACCGAACCTCCCCATCTTCTTCTTCTTCTTCTTCGATGGTTTCATTAATCTTCTGATTTCAATCACATTCCTTTTGTTCTGTTCTGTTCTGTTCTGTTGTGGGTCATTTTCTCTCAAAACATTTTTGTAAAACACTTCCATTTCTGTTTCTGATCAACCCCCGCTTCGTCTTCTTATATGTTCGCAGTGACATTGACCAAAAAAACAGAGCTTTTGAATCTCTTTATGGATGCTCTGCTGTTTCATGGAATATGTAGCCTTTTTTTGTCAGCCTATTTCTAATTTTTCGTTTTGTGTGTTCATTATTGCAACATTATGGCATTTTTATGTTTGGATTTTTAATGGGGTTGCTTAATTTGTTGCTGCCTTGATTGAAATCTTATATGGTTGCTAGTGATCATGCATTTTCTAATCCACTTTTTGCTGCAAATGTTGTACTTCTTATAAACTAAATGTTTCAGTGATTGTTAGAATGTTGACTTAAAGGTAAAGTAATAGTATTTGAATGTGAGGTGGGTCTTGATGTTTTGGTGCATATATGTTCTTTTCAACTTCTCTCTTCTTTCTAATCCAGCCTTTGTGATACTTGATTATAAACCAACCATCACATCCAAGTCAAAAAAAAAAAAAAATAGAGTTTGGTTTTCAAATTCGGAGGTTTAGGGTTTGTGAGCAGAAATTAATGGACATAGGGCGGATTTTCTTTTTGTCTTGCCAATTTAAAAGAAAAAAGAACAAAGGGTATGTTGAGACTATTTTGATAGCGAGGAAGCTAGGTTTAAGAAGAAGAGTAGATAATTAGTGAATTGCAAATGACTTTTATGGAGGAGAGATTATGAGAATGTGGTTTGGTGAACTCCAGACCAGAGTCCAGTGCTTAAATGCATGGATATTCATAATACCAGGGCTTCCTAAATCCTTTAAACTGACACTAGTGCCTAAAATGCTGGGGAGCCCCTCAAGAATTGAGATGTGCCCTCCCTATCATGCTGAGGCCAAGTTTATCCATAAGGGCTCCTCAAAATGTTGATGTGGGGTATTGAAATAAGTGCCAACAATGGTTACTGCTATAGTACTATACCATACAGAATAAATAGAACGTTTCAGGTTCCAACCTCTCAGTGAAGGGATTGTTTGTTCTATATCTGGACGGGTTCTGAAACATGTATACTTTTCCTGCTTATTCTTTACACTTGATGGATATTTTAGACAGAGGAGGCATGTATTATGTTAATGTGTCTTAGTCACCTTCTGCCGTGACTGATAGTTCGACTATAACTACATGTCATTCTTAGTTACTAGAAGCATGCATTTGGCAGTTATTCTGCAAGAAGGACCAGTAGGAGAGTCTACAATAATTTCTCTTAATAAATTTATGATATAAACCTCACTTCTTGCATTACAAAGGTGTATTTCTTTGGAATTACATTTTAAGGTAGAACTGGGGCTCAATATGTAGTATAGACTGCAGTTTTGTTTTCAACATAGTTAATTTTTGAATCCATCTGTCCCCTTTTGGTTGATAAATGAATGTTTTAGTATGGTACGGATGCACTATATTGAAAGGATTTACACATTCTTTATATTTTTGTAATTTGGCCCATATGGAGGTGGTTTTACGTATAGCTGTACATATTATTGCTAATTATTTTAGTTGCTTTCTAACAGGTATCTCTATCAGCAGACCCACATGGTAGGAGATCATGTTTTTGCAGCCTTCTTCCTATTGCTTCTGTACTTTTTCTAGTTATCATCATAGGGAGTGTTTTTATAGCTCCGGGTTATACAGAGGTACTCAAATCTTTTCAGCTCCAGTATCTTTTAATTTTCTTAGAACTGATTTATTGTTTTTTTTTTTCTTGTCATTTGGCATTTAATAGTCTTTAGTGAGTATGCATACTCTTCAGGTTTTCTGTTTTGTTTCTTCAGTTTTATTAGAATATTAGCTGGTTTGGCTGTTCTAAATGTGACCCTAAGATTTCGGTTCAAACTGCATTTAGTGTTTTTTTTTCCTACCCTCATCTAATCAATCAATTTTGTAATCTTATTCTGTTGCATGCACATAAGCAATAACTTTGGCTCGTGCAGAAATTTTCAAGATGGAGGGTGGTTGTTCAAGATTGGGATCCAAAGTTCAACAAATGTGAGGTTTGTTCTTCCTTCCATACGGGCTTCAATGTATTATTTTCCTTATTGACTTATTCGTAATCTTGATTATCAAATAAAACTGTTGAGATGTGTTGCTTACGTATTGCTCTCTGTTTTAGAATCAATGCAGGCCTTATGGAAGCGAGGCATTACCTAAAGGTATTGTCTCCAATACTTCTGACTTGGAAATGCGACCACTATGGATGCCTCGAGAGGTAAGTTGCATGAAACTTAGAAGAGTTGTGACTTGTGACTGGATTACTTAATTTTTCGTCTGTTTTTTTATTGGTAAGAGATACTGTTTAGGAGCATGTGGTTGTCCCTTCAACAGTTTAACCGGTTTTGTTCTGGTAACATGTTGCGGCTGATACATGTTCTGTATTTAAAATGCTAAAGATAAAAGTTTTGCAGATACCTTCATCAAGATAGCTGCTAGTTTACAATTTCAGTAGGATCTAGCTGAGCTGATTGATGCAAAGTGGTTGACTTTTCAAAAGTTCTGCTGAGTATTTGTTGAGTTTGGTTTGGACATGATATAAAATTAGCTTCTAATTGGAAAAGAACTAATTATATCTTTTAAGATCACCTTGGGTACATACTTTTTCCTTTTCCATATGGGCCAGGAGGTGAAAGATAGTGTAGTAATCAATAGTTCATTGCATTTCTCTGTGTTTGTGTGTGTGCGGCCCTCTAATGATGTTGCCAATTCACTAATGTGCAGTCTACGAGTGCATGAATTTTGGATATTTTGATATCTTTTTGTAATTTTTTAAAGTATTGAAAGGTGTTCATCGCATAGAGCCTAAACTGCAAAATAGTTATTTATTTTGGATTGAAACTATTCAGTTTAGAAGGCAGTTGGTATTCCCTCTAATCTACGTTATAATAGTGGTCTTCAAAGTGGTTCTGTAGATGCAAATATATGCATATATGTTTATGTCTATGACTGCTACTTTTCAATTTCAGAAAAATAACTATTCTTTTATTATGTTTGTGTGTGTGTGTGTGTGTGTGTGTGGAGATAACTACTTACAATTATATACTGGTTTGTGCTACATTTTAGGTTGTGATATTTGGACAGTTTGCTTTGCATGATTGATATCCTTCAGCTTAGTATTAATCTTAACTTGCGCATTATTTAAACAGAATCTTAAGAAGTTTTATGGAGAACGTGAACAGAAGAATTCAAATTTATTTTCAGTTGCTGCTGGAATCAAGCAGAAAGATCTTGTGAATGAAATGGTTAGAAAGGTATTTCATAGACCCCTATGAAACTGCCTATTTAACAATTTCTTCTGCTTTGTCCATGTTTTTGATCACTCATTCGATCCCATTTTGCAGTTTCTATCAAGTGGTTTTGTTGTGATGCTTTTTCATTATGATGGTATCGTTGATGGATGGAAGGAATTTGAGTGGGATGATCTTGTCATACATGTATCTGCCGTCAATCAGACTAAATGGTTAGTGATCATAAACTCCTACCTCACCATTGTTTTTAGATAGAAGTTGGTATTTTTAACTAAATATGTTTTCCTGGACCTTGGTTTTCGTGATGGCCAGGTGGTTTGCCAAGCGTTTCTTACATCCGGATATAATTGCAGAATACAATTACATTTTTCTGTGGGATGAAGACCTTGGAGTTGAAAATTTCGATCCTGAAAGGTATGCTGAAACTGCTGTGTTGATTTTAATAAGAAAAATCTTCTCACTTCATCAGAAATTTCATTGAGATTTTTTGTTGACTGATGCTGTTACATGCAATGAAGTACTTTTACCTAGCAATATGGGACATATGTAAATAGTATCCTAGGCTATGGCTCGACAATATCCCTTTATTAAAAAACTATATCTGTTCCTTGTTTTGTGTGACTTTGATTATATCTTGAAATCTATTCAAATTTATCTATAACACATTCGATTGTTGGTGCAAATTCACATCTATACTAGTATTGTCATTATAAAATTCTTACATGTTTAAATTTTCCTTGTTGAGCTTAAATCCTTTTCTAAGGGAAGGGAACATTGATTTAAAGGTGAACCTGCACATAATATTGTAGTCACAAGAGCATCATAGTTCCACATGATCATAAGAGTTAAAGAAATTTAGAAATTTATAAGTATATGTTTAATCTGCAATTCTGCATATATAATATATCCTGCAAAGGGGAAGGAAACTGAAGTTGATTCCACCATAGGAAAGGAGTAGTAAGATATATAAGAAGAAGGTTTGTTACATGCAATGATCATTTCAGATGTGAAAGTTGCCAAAGAATTTACCTTTAGTCCTCATACATGGTATATAATGATCAATATCAAATACTAATCAGGGTTAAACTTTAATTACGCATAGCATTTGAAAGTCCCTACCAATTTTAAACCTAGCATCATTTGTGCGTAGTGATATAGTGTATGTCATGATAGTTTATTTTACAATGCTCGAAGTTGATATTTTTCAACTCATTTGGTACCTTTAGGTATCTGTCAATTGTTAAAAGTGAAGGGCTTGAGATATCACAGCCAGCTCTTGATCGTGACAAATCTGAAGTGCACCATCAAATTACTGCCCGTGGGAGGAGATCAATTGTGCACAGGTTTTATTGTAGTCTTGTTATCCTGCATATAGTGATTTCAGTAAACTATTCCATGGTTGCATTGCATTAGCAATCTACTTCAATTGTTTTTGACAATTCTAAACCTAAGATTTTTACCTAATAAAACGGTTTTAAGTATCCAAATAATGATGCTTCCTTGGACTTCTTAGAATATGTTGAAAAGGGAATTGCAATGAAATATCTATACCAATTCATTTCTGATATCTTATTTTGTTGCATTGTATTTTGTTTTGGTTCATTGTGTCAGCAGAAGGACTTACAAGCCTGGTGGTCCTGGGGTAGGGTGCGATTCTAGCAGTACAGCTCCTCCATGCACTGGGTAAAATATTAAAGTGTATTTCACTTCCCTGTTTTGTCTAGATATGCCTTTGCTTATAAAGTTTGGTAAATTAAATTGCTATTGAAAGTTGACTTATAACTCTTTTAATTTGGATCTGGAAGAAATTTATTTGTTATTCATCTTTTGTCATGCAATTATACACCTGTGTTGCAGGTGGATAGAAATGATGGCCCCCGTGTTCTCTAGAGCTTCCTGGCGCTGTGTATGGTACATGATTCAGGTATGTTGTCTCAAGTAAATTACTTGTCTTCATGGAGGGTTTGGAAATGAGATGGGTGTACTTACAGTAGCCATTTTGATGCAAATATAAAATGATACACTTACACTGTTTAATCATATGAGTGAAAACGTGATTCTGAGATGATGACATGATAGGTTGGAGGAATTTGAGTAGAATCTTTTTGGATCTTGTTAATGGTACCAATTCACAACGGAGTACCATGTTTCTTTTTTCTTTACTTGTATGAATATACCATGATAAATTTAGTCCATTTTTGGTTGCATGAAAGTTCTCTATGCGCTTTTACCTAGTGACTGATCATCATGTTATATAGCAATTTACATTGTACGTTTTTTTTTTTTGTTAATTCTCACAGAATGACTTGGTCCATGCTTGGGGCCTGGATGTGCAGCTTGGTTATTGTGCACAGGCAAGCTCAATCTTACTATCTTTAAATAGATTTTCTTATTAGAATCTGCTTATCTCATTGTTTGATGCTTAAGACATTCATTTGATAGGGCGATCGGACCAAAAATGTAGGTGTTGTGGATGCTGAGTTTATAGTTCATTATGGCCTTCCTACACTTGGAGGCGTCTCTGAAAATAAGGTTAGAAATATTACTTCTGATTACACAGATTTTCTTAAGTGAAAATAGCCGTATCAAATAAAGTTTGTTTTGCATGAACTGTCATTGAATTAAATGGGTTTGTGAAGATTATGATATATGAATGCCTTTAGTCCTTCTCCTGCTCAATTTATGTTAGACTAGTTACTCTGATAATACGTTGGTTGTTTTTCAGTTCATATCCTTTCTCGAGTTAGGCTCGAGAAATTAACAATGAAAGGCTTATTACTTGGTTCAACTATAGTCTCCGTCCCTTGCTCAAAGTTTAAGAACTTGTTAGCCTTATTATTGTTGGATTGCTTTATAGTTTATTTTTCCATCTTATGGCATGCTTGGATAAGTCATTTACTGGTTAGTAGGTTTGATTCTAGAAGTAAGGCCTTGTTTACCGTGGTTGAGCCAATGTAGGTTTTATGTTGATGAAAATTGTCTCCCCAAATTTTTGTGTATTTGTTTGGATATATTGTTAATTCTTTATTCTCTGAATTAAGGTAGACTATGGCCAGCAAATCTTTAATGTTTGCACTTTTCTTGTTGAGACTCATCATCAAGCTACTAGATGTATGCTCTGCATCTATTATGTAAAAGAATTCTTTTTTAAATGAAAAGAAGCATCAAAAGACATTATCCCATACCTCTTCTTCCTTTTACTAGTGATGTGAAAGTAAGGTTCCATCAGACTTTATGGTAATTAGACTGTCCTTCTACGATCCATGGTGCATGAGGCAAGTACATTTGTGGATACAATTGTAACTTATTTTCTTTAATCGGACAGTGTCATTACCATGTGCGTAAACCTGTGGACTTGAACTTACAGTTCAGCTTATTCGTTTGCTTTGAAAGTGGAATAACTTAAACTGTATATATGACAATGGGAAGCCTGTAATAGTGTCTGTATGCCAGTCAACCGTAAAGTATACATGTATTGTGTGTGTGTGTGTGTGTAAATACATATTATTACATTTTTAATGCTCTCTTCCTCTTTGAACAAATTATGGCAAATTTATGATTTGTTAGACTATATATTGTGTAAAATGGACGACATTAGTATATGCATTAGATTGAAGCTCCAAATGGTGGCTGAGATTTTTTATATGGAAAAGATTGAAAATCTAAGAACTAGGCTTTCAGTATTTTGACAACTGAGGTTTTCCTTTGATTTCTCTATTCAGCTGCTTTCAAGATTATGTTGAGTAGTTTATCATTGAAACTACGAACATATCAAACCTTGATTGAAAAATCTTATATTTCTTCCTCAGGTTTCCATCAACATAATAGGGTTTTATCTGTGACAGTCTTAAGAAAATACTGATATAAAAAGTTTCTAAAATCATCTGTTGTACACTGTATTTTCAGGTCGAGGTATTGTGTTATATATGCTAGTGGTAGTTGTTTGAGTATTATTGTGTGTTGGCAGAAGGGTTAATCATCTAAAGAACCTATATTTGTGTTAAGATTGTGATTTTGATTGAATACTATACTCATGTTTGTTGACAGACCTGTCAACATAACCTATATTTGTGTTGAGATTTTGATTTTGTTTGAGTACTTCATGCAGGTTTGTTTACATAAGGGTTAATTGTCAAACAAAAAGTATTACTTAAATAATATTTGAATGATGAACATGAGGAGCATGAGTGAAAATCCCCCTCCTAACCTTTGATGAAGGCAGTAAAGAGGATCTTTTTGTTTTTATTTTTAGTTAAAAAGTCTTTTTCGATCTCCACAAATAAAACAGAAATGGTGACTTACGGAGGTCACATTCTTGACAATATTGTACAAGTTTTAATTTATAATCCAGGTTCAGTGGATGGATTGTATGATTGTTATAATCGCCTCTATCCCAGCCGAGGCAATGTGTCAAATGGGAAAATAATGCAACTTCTATGCATGCAAAAGTACGTGTAACTTGCTAAATGGCAGTGTCAAAATTTTACCTACAACATCCCCTCTTGCAATTTGTTCTTTATTCATATCCTTGTTACAAATCCAAACAAGTTTAGTGTATGGGAAGTATCTTTTATGGATTCCATTGGTAGTAAATTTGTGACTTTTGATACAAGATTTTTATTGGTAATAATTATTTTACATTCATTAATGCAGACAATTTCACTAGCACAAAGCCAGACTTCTGAAACTGAAAATATAACAAGTACCATATCATTGGTATCTTTTCTAAATCTATAAATCTCATTCTCTTGTTTTATCTTCTATGAAACTAAACATTCAGTTGCTGCAGGCACCATCCACGTCTGATGCAAATGATCATAGAGTTGATGTAAGTCTTGATAACATTTTTTGTGTGTGGTAAACACTTTGAATTGTGTATTTTCTTATGTTAGTTGGTCCTCACACATCTTTCTACATCTCATTTATAAATAATAGTTGGTACTAGGTAGTTTTGGAACTGCATAGTGGTAGTGGGTTAAATTGATGCTTGCATATATATTAGGGTAGAATCAAAATGGAGTTGTTGGACTGATGACAGCAAAGACTAAAAGATGATAAGAAGAAAAAAATTGCAACTTGAGTCGTGAACAGAGGTTTATGTGGGCCATGCGAATAGTTGCTACTCCTAGTGATTCCGTATATGAAGATAACTCAAGTACAAATGAGGGACATTCACCTTTATTAGATTTTACATAGGTTTCAAAACCACCATTCTAGTCTATATTTCCCTTATTAGTAGACTATCATTCTTTTACGTGGCAATATATATACCACATTTAGACTGGTTATCAGCCCAAAGTCTGCCCCTTTTTTTTGGGTGAAGGGAGAGTAGTGGTCAGATATCTGATGAGGCAGAAACTGTAACCACTCGAGGCAGTAGGATGAAGGATTGAATTTGAGTTAGAAGCACATCATGATGCTATAGAAAGCAAATGCCAAAAATCCTTTGACAATGATCAGACATGGTTTTCTTACGCCCTTGCTGTGTTTTGATGAATTTTTTACTTTTTTTCTTTGTTTTCCTATGTGCAAAAAAAATTTATTCAAGGTTGTATAATGTTCTTCGTAGTTAAAATAACATAATTTTTTGATTTGAAAGTTAAATTCCATGGCCTGTAGAATTTACTTTTATATTTTTAAATATAAATCATGTGCAGAGCGTAGATGGCAGAATCTTATATTTCTTCCTCAGCTGAGCATCAACATAATAGGGTTTTCTATGACAGTCTAGGGAAATTACTGATATTTTTTTTTCTTTCTGAAATCATCTATTGCCTACTGCATTTTTAGGTCAAGGGTACTGTGCTAAGATAGTGATACTTGTTTGAGTACTATACTCATGTTTGTTTTCACAAGTGTTAATTTAAAAGAACCTATATTGGTGTTAGGATCATGATTTTACATGAGCAAAATGATGAGCTGATGAAGGTAGATTCCACTGTTAAACTATACTCATGTTTGTTTACTTGATGAACATGAGTAGCATGCATGAAAAACCCTCTCCTATTTCTGAAGGCTCTAATAAAGGTAGTGAAGATATTATTTATAGTTTTTGGTTAAAAATAGGACTTTGAACCTACACGAATAAACCAGAAATGTGTCCTATATATGAAGGTCATATCTTTATAATATTATATAATTTTTCATCTAGAGTCCAAATGCAGTAGATGGATTCTATGACATGGTTATAGTTGTGTTTATCCTAGCAAAGACAATGTGTCAGGGAAAATAATGTAAATTTGATTTTGCAACCATACAGATGCATATATTGATAGTGTCGAAGTCTTATTAAAATTCCTCTTCTTGCTCATTGTTCTTTGACTATATGCTTGTCGTAGTAATACCGAGTATCTTTTAAGGATTTCCTTTGTAGTAAATTTTTACTTCTAATACAAGATTTATGTATTTATTGGTAATAATTATTAAATGTTCATTATGGCAGACAATTTCACCAGCACCAAGCGAGACTTTTGAAATTGAAAATATGACAAATACTAAGGCATTGGTATCTTTTTCAAACCTATAAAGCTCATTGTCTCATTTTATCTTCAATGAAACTGAGCATTCAGCTGTTGTGTTGTAGGCACCACCGGCGTCTCATGCAAATGATCATAGAGTTGATGTAAGTCCTGATAAAATTTTGTTGATAGCAAATACTTTGAATTGTGTAATTTCCTAGATTAGTTGGTGCTAGGCTAGCACATCTTTCTGCCTCTCCTTTTCTCTTTTCATTTGTTTTAAATTAATTTTGTAGAACAATAGTTGGCACTTTGCGAAGTGCATAGTGGTAGTTGGTTGAAATTACGCTTATATATAATGTAAATATGATTAGAGTCTAGTTGTTGGGTTGATGGCACCCGAAGATTAATAGAGAACAAGAAGAGATAACTGCAACATTTACCTTTAGACTACGTTTTACGAGCTCAATAGGTTTCAGAATTACAATTCTAATCAAGGTTGAAAAGTCAACGGTGCATAATATCAACCCTCATTTGTAATTTAACGCCCCCAACCGGAAAAAGGTTATCTGCCCTAACTCTGTCCTTTTGTTTTGGCTGAACTGAGAGTATTGGTCACACATCTGAGGTAGAAGATGTAATCACAAAGAGGCAATAGAATGAAGGGTTTAATTTGAGTTAGAGCAAGCATAACATGATGCTGTGAAAAGCAAATGCCTAGAGGCTTTTACAATGATAAGACATTGTTTTCCATTGACTAGTTAATTATTTAGTTTGGACCAAGACTAATGCCTTTTTATTTTATTTAACGTGCAGGTGAGGAGACAGTCATATTTTGAGTTGGCTATTTTTAATAAAAGGTGGAAAAAAGCTGCTGAAGACGAGTGCTGGATTGATCCTTACCAGCAACCGGCGGCAATAGAGAGCACAAATTAGTCTTTATTTGGTTTTAAAGCTTGTATATAATATGTACGAATATGCAGTATCGGTATTTAAGGAAAAAAGCAAGAGGTCAGCAGAGTGGGATCAGGTATAGACTGATTTGATTATGGGGTTGAATTATTGTAAAGATCTTGGACATTGGGATTTTGTTAGTGGAAGTGGATAATATCAGCAAAATAGCATCAAATGTTTCTGTTGAAGTTCAGAATCTTTCTCAAATTGTTTTATGTACATTGTAATTCAGGTCATGTAATTATGATCATCCATTTTTTCAAACAATCAAAATGGAAGCATTTCTTTTCTTTTCTTTTGTACATTTGATTTATTGTTGAATTGCCTCAGATAGTTACATTTCTTTTGGTAGGGAACTTAATCTGTCCAGCTACAGTTGATCTAGTTTTGATTGCCAATTTATTGGACTTAAAGACAATAAGAGTGAAGTGGAGCTACATTGCAAGGTAGGGCCTAAATCCATATGTTTATGCCAAAATTAATTGCCTTCTGTTCTGGCCAGTCTGGTCCAAGTTGCAACCTTAGTTTAAAGCAATGATATAGACAAAATTTAATAGCAGATTATTGACATTAAGGTTTATATTTGATTGTATTCACTTTACATTAGTATTTAATTTTCTTTGATATTAGTCATTCACTTTCACTTTCACTTTCACTTTCATGTCCAAATTCATTTTTTATTTTTTAAAATAATTTCTGAAATCCAAGACACTGCTTGATATGCGAACCACACATTTAATGTTGATTGCTCAAGGCCTATGACTAGGGAAGAGAAGAGAGCCACTCCTTGTAGTTAAAATACTATCAACAATGTGTGTTAACAGTTTCACAATTTATTCCAAAGCAAGCTACAAATCATAAACTCAACAATTTTGAAACTTTGAGGACACTGCATATAGATAGGATACAGCTTGAAGCAGATCTCTATTTTTTTCTTGTTTTGTCAAGAATAACAGCTATTTTACACTATTAATAGCATTACTTAGGATTTTGGTTGTTCAATCATAATGAATTATACAGTAATGAAAACTTTAAAAAGAATTCTACAGCTTGTTTAGTGAAGTTTTATCATCTTGGTTTTGATTCTATTCTATATCTCAATTTGTGGTCCTCAAAACTCCAAAATTAAGATCACTTTGGAAGTTATCCAAAATCCAAACAGTATGAGAGAGCATGGTAGTGATGGAACATGTATCTGCAAGTCATTGTACACAGGACTGGCCTACTGGATCCCGTCCACAAACCAAACAACCTATCTCCATAGTTGGTCACTCGCAGCAGTAAAGAATACATATTTGCAAGATTCCAAGTCCAATGCAGGGAAAATTTTAAGAAAGAACTCTGTCGGTTAAACTAACTAATTAGCATCAATATTACTATTTCCTCGTTTCCACTTGCAATTTACTAATCAAAGAAAGCAATTTACTAATCAAAGAAATCTTACTGCATAATGCAAATCCAGTCTCATCTCATCGTACCCGTGCTAGCTACAAAACAGAAACAGATTGCATCCAGAGCGCAAATGCATTATATAATGTGTCACCAAAGAGGGGAGACAAAAAAAAAAGCCAAAACGATTGTACTAAACTGAAGAACACACAAAATAAACAAAGCATGGCAGACAAATAAATTAGTGTTGATGGTGTTGAAATCTCAACATATATAAAAAAATGAGTGAGACTGGGAGTCTGAGAGCAGGCAGAGCCAGAGGAGTTCACAAGAATGTAAGAGCATATATGATATAAGAAAGGCCACCATTTTATAGTCACATCTGTCCTTATAGCAGCACATGGGCTGCTGCTGCTGCACTAAGCATAGTACATAATAATACAATTAACCAAAAAAATGAGGTCAATGAGATTCCAAAAACACTCTTTTCAATACACCAATTTTCTCAGATGTGGCTGTAAAACCTTACTGCCATGTCTATATCCAAATCGCCCCCATAAAGCTAGGGACTAAAGATTATCGACCCACGACCATCACAACACAATTTGTATCAACCCCACCTCTAATGGCATTTCCATCTCAAAGACACCAACAAAGAGGATAATAACTTACAATTACATTAAAAATCAAAATAGAAAAGGATATGCTAGTACTCTAGTAGACAACACCTACCAATCCGATTCACACATAAAGTTACCGAGTGACCCATCAATAGTAGAGTGTTGAAAAAATCGCTATCGTTTTCCAAATATAAATATAGAATACATGCCTGTATGTATGTATCTATGTATGTATGCATATTAAAGATCTCTCATCTCTCTCAAACTATAAATCAGGACCTTATAATTGTAGCAAGTAGTAGTAGTTGATAGCTAGCTAGGGCTTAATTGCCCCCTACCCAACTTCCACCCAACCCACCTTAGTATTTGAGTTGGATACACCTACAAGCATTAATACCACCACATATATATCTCATCCACCAAATAATTACAACCCCTCTATTTAGGGCTTTTCCACCAACAATTTAATCCCTCATCTATTTAAGGTAAATCAAAACAGCTCTTTAGGAGGAGGGGTGCCCCATTAATCAAAAGAATGGGATGGGACCACTCAAAATCAATATATGATCTGTTGGAACTTGGAAGGACATGCTAAAATAAAATATGTAAACCTGTCTTGTCTTCATGACCATTTTGCTAACCTCACAGGGGAAGAGTGCAATTGTCCAATGAGCAGCTTTACACAAGAAGTTCCAGAAGAAGATCAAAGTAGGAGGAGGAGGAGAGCATTGGAAGCAGCAAAAACTTTAGTGGACAAGAAAACAAACAGATACTAGTAGAAAAGATTAAAAAATACTATAAAGAAAATCCCAACATGTTGCAATCTGTATTACACCCACTAATGAATAAAGAAATACCGTAATTAACAAGTAAACTACACGAGATTAAAATAATAGAGACATCTTAATCTTTGTCATGAGTAACACACCAGCCCTACTGAGCACTAACATTAATATATTCTGATAAAAAAAATTAATAATCATAAAATAAAACCCAATAGCTTCATTAAGAAGAACAATGTTTCCTTGAATACCCAATATAGTGCTAATCCTAGAGCAGTGCTATCTCCATGTATTGCTACTTCCAGCAAAAATGATGGACAAATCCCACTAGGAATAGCAAAAATTGACATGGAGATAGCAATTCCCAAATAAATACTATTATAACTTGTAAAATTATAAACAAACAAATCAAGAACAGATATTCTTTTCTACCCCCATTCACACTCTCAAGAGAATCAAGCTGACCCCCAATGTCAAATTAAAGAAAACCAAATTCTAGACTGACAGAGAGTAGTAGTAGTAGCAGACTAGCAGTAGTAGTTAGAGATGGCATCCAAAGCAATTACAGGTTTTGGGAGTGAAAGAGCAGAAACCAAATGGCCTGTTGGGAATGTTGCAATTGATGGCATAGCAACAAGGAGATGGCAAGCACACCCCTTTAGCCCCACCACAGCAAGTGCACACTGCACATATCCTGAAGCTTCCCAGCCTCCTCCTGCTCTCATTGAACATCATCATCATATCCAACTTCCCTGATTCCATCAGAGGCACCATAGGCGCCTCC
>JAYMTT010000280.1:0-14785 GCA_036898025.1 Hypseocharis bilobata
TTTTACTTTATAACTAGTTTTGTTACTCATTTACTGAGTTCATTATACCTACTGAGAAATAGTAGTAAACATGATAAAACTGAGTTTGTCATGAGAAACTAGTTTTATCACGTTTTTTACTTAGTTAATTATTGATTGCGAGAACAAGTAGTAAAAGCATGAGCAAGCCACACGTTTTTTACTTAGTTAATTAGTTAATTATTGATTGCAAGAACCTGCGGTAGTGGATGTGGTGGCGTCGCCAGCAAAAATGTGTGTGGTGGACACGCCTCCTGGATTTCAGGCGGTGGCTGTTCACATACTGCCAAGAATGAGCAAGCCACATGTGCTGGCTTCGACATCTAGGGAGTGATTTTTTTTCCTTGAAGTTGTTCGTTTTTGGAAATTTTTTAATATTTGTGTGATAAATGGTGTTTCCTTCATATTCTGCAATCTGCACAGATTTAATTCATGTATTTGGTTATATAAAAAAGTGCAAATTTGTCCATATTTAAGAACACATACGCATAGAAGATAAGATTGTTGAATTTCATGTGGAAGTGGAACAACTGTATCAGGTATCAATGGTCACTAAAAGTTCAAATAGATTTAAGGTAATCAAATATGAATGATTCAAGTTTCAATTGACATTTTAAAGAAATTAAAGAAAATAATGTACTCCTTTATTTGTTTCAAGAAAAAACAAAGTCGTTTTAGTATTTGATTGTCTTAAAAAGTTAAAAATTAAAAAGTTGCATCGAGGGATCCCCTTAAAATTTTATGTGACTGAAATCTAAAAAAAAAAATCAATTTCTATAGGGGAAAATAAAAAAAATTTATAGGGGAAAACTAAAAATTTAAAATAGAAATATTTATGCGTACAAATCAACAAATTCATCACCATGCTTAGATTCTTTGTACAGTACGAAAATGACAACTAAATTTAATTATATAGCTCAAATTGCTTCCATACAATCGAAATAAGTTCAATAACCAAACATTATACACGTCGAAGTACATAAATATGGCTATGACCATATTGATAATTGCTCTAAACCTCAATATTTTTATCTTTAAATTCTACAACTATATACTACAAAGACAGCATAGCCAATGCCCAAATCAAGTGCATAGAATGGGATTTCAAACGTGCAAAAGTCCAATCTTTGAAATCTAATGAGCATATGAAGTTCTCTTCATCATTCTTAAAAACTCCTCGACATTGACTTCGCCATCACCTGCACATTTATACCATCAAATCCACATTAAGCAATATGAAAATACAAGAAATATCAAAGAAAAGAACAAAAGCAGTACTTAGATTTACTGTCCTCAAACATGTTCGGCAGAGCCATTTGTGATTTATGGCTTCCATTCAGAATCTTGTAAGCGTACATTATAAGGGTAAGGTAACTGGTGGAGACCGGAGAAAGCAAACCACGCAGGTATACTATAACTTATGCTGTCATAACTTACAATACCACACTCCCCCAAGATTCCCCCGAGATACATATAACCCCCATAATGTATACTAGATAAAAAAGAAATGGGGTATTACACCAAGCCCAATTCAATAGAACTTCACATCCCGATTATGTGGGGTGATAACCAATTAAAGAGATAATAATAATCTACAGATGACTAGTGTCCATATAATAAGATTCTTTTAAAGAAATTTCAGATGAGGCCACAAAAGAATTATAAAATGAGATGAAGCGATTTCTTCAGAGGATTTGAACTTGGGAACACAAAGCTCCATAAATAGAATTTTGACATTACCCTAAGAGCCCCAAGGATTTGCATTGCGCGTTGTTTCTTTGTTTATCATATCACCTCTACTTCAAGCAGTAAACTTAACCCAATACTTAACCCAACACTTATCCCCTCCTTGTCGGGCATATACATAAATTATGACAAAATACTCAAATATAAGCCCAATACGGCGAATTGGTTAAATAAGCAGACCTTTATATAAAAACATCTAGCCAAAACCTGGCTGCACATAAGACAATCACATAACTACAATGACTACTACCTAAGTTTCCTGAATTTGAGCCACAAACTAATGGATTTAGAAGTATTCATCATCATTGGAGTCGGAAACTCAGCAGACATTTACAAAGCTTGAACAACAGGGAAAAGAAATCCACAAACTATTTTAGCAGGTTTTTAATTCTATCCTAAGAAAAGATAAGTTCATATTTGAACATTGATAACAAAACGATCAACAGTGTTGAGTGTTAACATTGCAGAGAAACGAAATAGGCAGCATAGCTAAAAACTATTGTTAAGCAAAGAAAAAACACAAATAATATAATCTTCTTGGAGGAATAAGTTTGAAATGTATCAGCTCGCATACTGAAAGTTGGTCAAAATCCAAGCATCAGTTAATAAAGTATAGTAAGTAGGCTAACTTACGATCTCGATCTGCTTCCTCAACCATCTCCTGGATTTCTCTGTCAGTGAAGCTCTCGTTCAGCTCCTTTGCAATAGACCGAATGTCAGCAGTAGATACCCACCTCATATATACCCACTCGACGCTTGATTTTAGGTTGATTCATTCTTGATATAAAAGTAAAACCTTCTTCTACTTGAAGTTTTACACCCTTTAATAAGTCTCCCTGAAAAAGCAAATGACAGTGTAAGAAACTAAGTTCACTGCAAAGAACTTGATTAAGCTATAAACACTTCAACCTTTTACTTTTCACAAAAAGTAGACAAAATGGTACAACAATTACTTGAGATATATATCTTAAAAAAAGACCTAGCAGATGAAGACAGGTCCCTCTTGAAATACATTCTACTATTAATACTTGATCATTACATGAGTAGCAAACATAACAACATCCGAGAGGCATTTTCAACAATAAGCGTACTGAAAAATCTACAAGAATAATGACTATTATCATATGATAAAAGCACCCTTGCACTCTAATCAAAGAGATCAGAGTGCCTAACAGAAATTAAGATATAACACAGCTCAATTTGTATTCCGGTTATAAGAAAGTCAAAGAACAACAAGAAATTCTCATAATTATACCTAAGCCCAACTAGATTATCCAATTATGAAATCCCAAAACCATTTCCCCAAGATTTCTATACCATATGACATGACAGCAACTTACAAAGACGAGAAAGAGCACCGGCTTTTGAAGAAGGCAGTAACCTCAATAGCTTATCTTTATTGCATTATGAAGACAATATTGGGACAGTAAAGCACTGACCTTCCAAGCTGTTGCACGCACCCCTCCTCCATCAGGAAGCCCTGAGTCAGCAATTCTTTGCAAATCTTCCAAATTTATCTCCTTTTGCGAGAGCTGGAATGAAGAAATAATCAAAATTTAAGCCCTAATATTTTATTAGTGCATGGCAAAAACAAAAGGATTAAGTAGAGGACTTCCACACAACATGGCAACCATAGATTGATAAGAAAATTGCATTGGAGTAAAAATAGTTGACAATTTTGACAATAAAATAAAACAATCAATAATATGGAATCCAAACAATACAATTCCCATAGTAGTATGTAATCCACAGTTTTAATTAAGGATGAAAGCATCTATAAAGGACAAAGTACGACAACAAGCTCTTTCACCGTTAGACAAGCAAACTTAACAGAGTATAATCTATGATAATAACTAAATATCCAGAAACAAAACAGCCTAATAAGACATAACAGGACAATTCTTTTTCTTAAATTTTGTACATACATGGATGAAACACTCGAGACACGAAAATCAACATTGGAGCAATAAGTATAACAATAGAGAAGACTATCTATTATGGCTTTGTTGCAGAAGAAATCGCGAAATCTGTTAGACAAGCATATTGTAGAAACTAGTCCCCACTATACTAGGAGCTTGCGAGAGCAAGAGAGAGAGAGAGATCAGTGCGTCATGATTAAAGGATAAATAATACATCTGAAAACAGGCAAGATATAAATAAAATCAGACTTTATTGAAGCAAATAATGAAATATCCACAATTCTAAGGTTTGGCTAAGTTCAAACTAACGGTAACAAACGGAGCAAATTAGAAACCACAGCAAATTAGGATCTATCTATAATATGCCATCAAGCAATTGGAAAACAAGAAAGCAAAAGTAATTACCCCCAATAATAAATAGCAGCTTCTTAAAGAAATCTATAAGGCTTTTATGCTCATTCACAAGTTTTAACCAAGGAGGTAGATAACCAACATGCACAGAACATTTTTTTTTTCGAACAGTAAATAATTATTTTATTTGAAAACATCAATCAAGCTATAGCCATACAACATCAACCCACCTACAAAGACATGCACATATAACTGCTCAAACATGAACCTGCCCATATAACTTCTAGCCGAAATAGCAACCCAGCTTTCAAACTACTATGCACAATACCATCCCCACCCCTCAGAACAACAACACCCATATCCGGGGGCACCAAAATCACAAACTACATATTGTATTTATCCATCAATGGCCACAGAACAGAAATTGCCAACATAGATATCACCTACCAGCCACAAAATTGAAGCTTTGTAGACATTCAATAGCTTGTGCAACAACACAGCAAATCGACCGTTGGATTTACCTCCGTTGTGATGCCGAGCTATCTTCTAAGCTCATATCGCAGTAGATTGAACGATAGAGCAATGCCTTGAGCAACCCTCCATGGGGAGTAAGAGAATAGTGTACTCAATACTTGCAGAAAAATCATAATTCCATCAGCAGCAACAAAAGTAATCCATCAGCAGCAGCAAAACTACAATACAAGTGCAATAATTCAACATAAAAGCGCCCAAATCAGAGTATCTATAAAGCAGACCACCAGACCCACGCTACCAGCTCCATAACACCCCAACAAGCACTAATAACAACTCAATTAAGATATAGAGACTCCCATCCCTAAAATTATCCCCAAATCCTATTTACAAACTTGCACAAAGAAGGAAAAAATAAAATACCGTATAACCAACATTATCAAACACATTAATCATTTGCAATCAAATATCATTTTAGGGTCTTATAACTTAATTAGTGCAGCAAATACCGTCGGACTAATCTCCTCTAAATACACATTAATCATTTGCAATCAAATATTATGTAACATTGAGTTTCCCATTTTGCTGCAGGCTTTGACTATCCAACCAATGTTGGTGTCAGCAAAGCCTTCAGAACTTAATCTCAACATTGATTGGTCTTATATAATATAAAAGCAAAAATCAAACACACATGATTTATGATATTTATCAAATTGAAAGATGAAGAACAAAACAATCACTGGTTCAAAAACTCTTTTAATATTTGAATAATAATTTCCTTTACAATCTTCGAGACATGGTTCAGATTCAAACCAACTAAAAGTTGCCTAAGAACATAGGCTAGCCATTGCAGAACATACTCAAAGCCCTAAAATAACAAGTGATTTACTAAATGAGATGGACTAAGATGAAAGGCAGAATAACATAAGCGATCAACAATCCTCAATGAAATGAATAAAGAATAAGGTCAAATGATAGGTCCACAATTTTCTGTGGCTAGTGGACAAGGAGATAGCTCCATTAATATCATAATGCATTATTATTGCGGAATTCTAGAGAGAATATGCTTAACCAATTAGTTGTTGAATTTCTTAAAAGGAAACATTATGCAAATACAAGAAACCTACTACAAAATCTAGTCAAAAAAAGATATGTAGATATTTATCTGATATTGAAAGATATTAAGTTCATAAGCAAGGCAAATCTGCAGACATAACCAAGGCACTAAAGCAAATAACTACTATTAGGATCCCCACATCACGAGATCTATAAGCTATTTGAGTTTAGCTTCACTGAAGATCCTTATCAGCTTCAATCTTCTCACCCACTTTTCGCATAGCAGCATCGTCGGGACGAGCCGCTTTCACAAAGGGGCAAACTGGTGTCATCTTTATCACTACCACTACTCTGTAATCATGAACATGAACCACAAATTTTCTTGAATTCAAATACCCAGTTACGTGAACTACACTAAACACCTATATCTGATCATTTAGATATAAATTGAATGTAAAATTCCAGAAACCCTAAAAATCACAGCACATGATTATTGCTTCCTCTACATTCATTTTTCAAGGAAAAACAATGAAATCTAAACCTAATTAGAAAGAAAGCTTTTAAATGACAATAGAGAAACAGAACCAAAGAAAAGAAAATCAGGCAATGGCAAGAAAAAACAGTGCAAAAATCAAATTCATACAAGCACAAGTTTTATTATTTTTGATAGAATTCACCAAAAATTAGTAAATTGAATAAGATTCCGAGTCAAGATTTTCAAAGGAATTAAGGAAATAAAATAGAAAATAAGCAAGAAATTTTTGAATATCGTAAAGAACGATCGACGTGGTGGTCTTCTTCTGATTCCTTGTTCTACTACTTAGCTTATATATATACTTGGAAGCCACTTTGATGAAGAATGTGCTAGAGAGTGACCAAAATTATGTAGTGATATAAAAGATGAACATTTTCAATATTGGCTCCTAGTTTGATCCCTATTATATCTTGATTTTGATCTCTAGTAATTATGCGACATCCTCTTCTTTTCTGTCATGATTTTGGGTTGAAACCATGATTAGCATTTAGATAACCAATAATTGAAGCATGACTAAACACTCCAGACACTTCATAATGGTCGATTTCCTCGATATCCCTCCACATAGTGTTGCAATCCAAGTAGATGTTGACATGAGCCTTATTATTACACAGTAATAGCATACAACATATCATGATACCTCTCTAATTGTCATTTATGTTAGCAAAACCAAGAACCAAAATATGCTACATAAGGAGTAGGGATTACAAGATGCAAAATGTACTGTGTTGGCTGAAGAAAAAAGCATTGGATATGATGGTATGTCTCAAGTGCTACAGTCTGCCCAATCAAAATAATGCTCTACCATTCCTATATTTGCGTGAATCTAAAGATACTACATATAGACTCGAAAAACGAGTGTTCAATAAAATCCATACGAAGTGGGAGCAGATCTGTTCTTTATTATTTAGACAATATTTTCATTAGTGACATAATGCAACCAAAATTTTGTTTATCTGCAGATGCATGTGCCCATTTCAGCAGCAGGACTTTTTATCCCAAAGTCGACACAAACTAAAGTCAGTAGGATATGGTAGCACAGCAAGGAAAATGGGATAAGACACACCCCCAACAACTACAAATCACATAATTTTAAAATTTTTAAATAAAGAGATATATTAGTTTGTCTTGCCTCAACTTCATCATAAAAAAAGAAACTGTAGCAGGTAGTATGGCGAAGTAGTGTTTACACACACAAATAATAATAATAATATTAATAAAAGAAAACGAAAACTACATTTACCAACTGTAACTGACAAAGCATTTAGGAAAGAGAAATAAAACATAACCTTTTAATAAAAAAAATGCAGAAATAAAGATGTCAATTTACCTTATTAAGGGTTCTCTTGTCAAAGCCCTGCGATAAACTGACCCCTGTGACACAGAGCTAAAAGAGAACCCTGAAACACAATTAGAGAAACAAGTTATAATGATATACAATTAATCCCATAATTCCAGATATACTTATTCTTTTGTTTATCAATGATACATGTAAAACGAGCTAAAGGGTACAAGCATTCTTCAAGAATAAATCATCCATAATAGGAAGCAGTATAGTCCACAATAATTTTCACCAATGGTTCAGTCATTGCTGAGAATAATCAATAAACCAAATTAACTACCAAAATATGTCCCAAGTCAGGATGAACACTTTGCCGGGTTGAATTGAACCACAAAAGCATATAGAAACAGGAAAGAAAAAAAACATCTATGCATTTCATATTTACCTGGTATGCACCTGGCAGAAGTAGCAATTGATTTTACTGCATCGTCAAGGGTAGACGAAAGAACTATTGCATCTGCTGATGGCGTTGAAACCAAAGCTCTTCTAAGACTAGCATGGATACCCTACAAAAAAAATATGAAATAAATATTCTACATAGATGTGTTAAAAAATTTATTCCTATTTTAGAAGTAAAATGCACTAAAAGGACAAAACAGAAGGAAGCGATCTTCTGGTACACGGGACATGTCAAAGAGGAGCACAAAAAATATATAAATTAGCAACTACTAAAGTTCACTGGATGAAAAAAACAAATTCCAAAAAGGGTTGCATCTGATTATGAACACGTGATATTCTTTAATCCGAACGAACCTAAAGGCTTCATTAAAGAGAACAATTTCATTGCCTCTTCAATTCTCCAAATGATCATCCCATATCAACACTAAACAATTCCTGTCCATCAATAAATACACATCTTCTCAATCACTACTAAAAGATGGTAGGGTGTATGATGGACCATTAGAGGATGAAATGGCCAAAAATGGAAGCCTTTATAAAGATCAAAAAACAAAAAAAAACAGAGACCGATGTATGCCTAAAGGTCCAAAGCTATACATTACCATTTGATCCTAATTGCAACGGATTGAAACTAATCAATAATCAGTTCACGAACTACTAAATACAACTTTTTCCTTTTATCAATGGAAACAAAAGAAAAAGATACAAGGTCATTAAGAATATAAGGGAATCCAGCATCTGCACTCTAGCTTGTGAGAACAAGGTAAAGACTACAATGATTCTTTTTAGAAAGAATGTTTCTGCACATATAAACTGAAATGAGAATTTACCTTCTTCCCAACCTCTCTCCAAGCCATGCATAAGTATATCAAAATCTGCAGCGTTGGAAGATAATATCCCAAATATAGTCAGCAGCTTAAAAGCATATTCACATATGAGCTACAAAAAAAAAACCATAAATAGAATGCACTCACAAAACCAGATTGAGAGCGCCATGCTCAACCTATTTATACAATGAGATAAACCACCCAGATATACAAACGACCTTATATCTCAGTCATGATTTCGGGAGTAACATGTCCAATAACATCCACGCCCTTTTCCGATGATCATATTTTGACATCTAAACAAGCATTTATCATACCCAAAGTTCAACTAAAGACCCACTTAATGGGCATTTCCTGAACACAAACCAAGTTCAATAGACTTCTGATACAAACCTTTCGACAAAAATCTACCAATTTTGAGAAAGTTAAGGAAACATACCCTACTCTTGATTGCTGAGAATACTTAAAGACAATTAAAGGAAAAAAAAACTTTTTTTTTTTGCATTTCTGGGTCTTACATTTCATGAGTTTGATTATCAGGAACTAAAAAATCAGACAAGATCAATGTTTGATAAAAACCAAAACACTTAATGAGAAAATTACGTTCTCCAAGCTCACCAATCACACCATTAATTGAACAAAAAAAAATCCAAAAATCTCATATAACAACCAAAATGATTTCAAAAACATCATTTGATGAAACTTGCACAGAATAATCTTCACAGAAACTTGCCACAGTGCATTAGATGAATATGGTGCTGTCGATTCCCAGAAAGGGCTATGCAATGAAGACGCGAAATTAGGAAAATAGACAGAATTAAAAATAAATAAAAATTATACCGTTATTGAGTTGAGCTATAGATACCGTTAGGGATTGGCTAAACTGGAGTTCACTTCTTTTGATTACGGGTGTGATCAGGTCGGTGAACAACACTGAGCCTCACTCACGTTGCCTGACTGTTGTTGTCCTCTGCAACTCGACCTTCTTAGGTTGAGGCTTGGAGTTGGGAGAGAGATATTGTATTCGTCGTAATTGCACTTTTGCCCCTCTTTCTCTTCTCTTTTTCAGGTTAGTCTTTTATTTCTTTCTTTCTTTTTTCTTTCATTTTCTAAGAGAGTTCTTTTTTTTTTCTTTTTTTTTTAAGGACATTTTCTAAGAGAGTTTTTTTCTCTCTTTTTTTTTTCTCTTTTCAAATGAAAATATGAGTCATGTCAATACTTACTCTTTGCTTAGGCAAATAACTTAATTGGTGAGTTTTTGTTAAAGCGATCAACAACGTGTGTTTTTACATTTGACCAAAAGTAATGAATGAAATGATGAAAAATTAGTCTGTTCTGAATCGGACTTCTAAACACTTTTATTAGAAACAGAGCTTTAGTCATTAAAGTAGAAAATGTAGAATAAATATGATTTTCGTTAATTCAGCAATAAATCATCTCAAAGCCAATTAGCATCATAATTATTTTATTTTATTTTTTTACATTTTACTATTTTAATATGGCACACTCCCATTGATTTTTGTATTAAGTTTTCTAAAGAGGTTTCTAGCTTCCTTGTAATTTCAGGGAAATTTCTAACAAACTTGTTTACACCATGAGGTATCAATAAACAAATTGTTTACATATATGATTGGTATTTGAAGATTTGATGAGCAACATGGCAGCCATGATTTATGTGTTCGTGAAATGAAAACACTCCACATGTTGGTCTTGACAAGGGTCTAGACATAAGCCTTAGAAGAGAGGACCACTCTCTCCATGTATTCTATATCTACACACACATTACACAATGCCTTCTAGATAAACATATCAATCCATCCAGGCCATTTAACACCAAAACAAATAGACACAACATTCTCTACCCCTTTAATCCACATTTTTTTCGGGTGCATTCTATTAACATTTGAATTAGCCCTGCAATAGGATGTATAGGCAGATAACAGAAAAACGTATACATACCTAATATTTAACATTCATTTTTTATTCCAAATGAGTACTTCGCCGAGCACCACAAAATGTTAGCAACAAAGCAAAGAACGGCTCTACTAATTTAGCAAACAAATGTGAATCCAAGGTACAATAAAGCTGGAAATACATAAACAAGCAATGGCAAGATAGATCCTGTGATCACCAACAAATCTTCAAATTCTGCACTTAAATAATCCAGGGGTAGCAGAACAATACAGTCCAGCCCATCATGCAACAACCTGACTGAAGAGCTTCTTGCGGATCTGCAATGTAAGGGAAAAAAAGATTAGAATTTAGTATGGTCACAGCCAATATGTAAGCCACTATTACATGATACTAACACTGTATGTTGCGTTTTATTTTTCCTGAGTTTGTTTGACATCCTTTTAAACAAACATTTCTGGGAATAAAATGAGGGTTGTCTCACAACAATAGACTTCCAGCAATGTTATGATACAAATTCTCCACGAACTAGCAAATAGATTATATAATAGAAAAATCAGTTGGTTGCATTTAAATTTTGTCTAAAAGGGCACCTTAACAAGACAACTGGATGCAACATTCATCACATACATCAGATTTAACAACCAACAAGACCATTGCCCTCAACATACTTCTGACATACTTTTTCAAACTTTTGTAAGACTACAGAATACTGAATCCCATTACCATCCACGCAAAGTGTTTATTGCTGCTCAATTCCATTTAAAGTTTTAGATGCATAATTCAGGTATGAAAAATTATAAAATAATTGTAATAATCAAAGTATGAATAAGTGAGTATCTATGGATGTTTCAGAATCATGATTTTTTATTTCTAAAGCCCACAAACCAGTAAACTTTTTTCTCGTATCTTCTCAGTTTCTTTCATTATAGTCTAAGAAAAGATTTTGACAAACACCGCAAATAGTGAATAACCAGAAACAAAATAATGAAGGTGAAAGAATCAATATTTAAAACGAAAAATACCTCTGGGAGTTTCTTGCGGAATACAACATCCAAACGCGCATCAAGGGTGTTCTCAAAGACAATTTTTCCATCACGTGAAGCCAACACTACACCTCCAGAGCTAAACAACCAAAAAAAGTTGTCAGCAAGCTTTATCAATACCATTCTTTCAATAAGAAAAGGGGCTAATTGATAACATAAAATTTCAAACTTTGTTCTAACTAAAGGGCTGCTGTGAACTAACATAGGAAAAGAAAACTGGTTCTCAAGAATTCAGCAACACAGTTCAAACGTTCATATTTTGTGGAAAAAAATCAGTACAAAGTCAGCACCATCACTTATTAAGTCATAAATAGCCCCATAAAACTACCATTGATCTGGCTATTTCCTCATATTTTAATGTTTAAAACAAAATAAAGAAAGAAAAGAAAAAAAAAAAAGAATACCAGAAAGGACCGTGAGCATTATGATGGGTGGGTCCAGGGGGAAGATAGATGTTATTGTCAACAAATATCTCCGGGCGATGAACATTTGTTTTTGCTGCATATTCGTCCTTCGCTGAATCCAGGACAGAGTCCACCAAATGAAGGTCATCCTTCCGACAACGCAATAGGACGGCAGGTTCTTTCAGTCTGAGCAGACTCTGCAAGACCCAAAGTACAGAAAATGATATTTACTTTCGACCCATGAAGTGTGCAAAAGCTTGCAGTAAAGCAACAATCTTAAAAGAAGCATGTTCAGCCATCCCACGGTAATCACATCAATCCATTTGCCATCCTCAACAATCAGGATCAATTAAACATATCATATCAGCATATGAATCGCGAATGATACTGAAAAGTAATATTTCTAATTTACCAAACTGATTTCCTATAAACTAAACAAAGCCCTTAAACAAGCTCTCCTTGAAATTGTACCTGGATAAAGGAACTACTTACAGAAAACTATATGACCTCTATAACATAGACAATCAATTCCACTGCTACCTTAAATGTTGGAGCAGAATATAACACACTCAGTACCTGAACAATCAGATCTTTCAGGAGCCTTTTATATACATGGTGATCACGGCTCACATTCAGAAGTTCCTTCGCTGCTGACTCTTTCATAGAATTAACCACATCATCTTGAGCTTGAAGAACTTTAATCCGAGAAGCATTAAGCTGCATGGAGTACTCGCTGCAATTCACAAAGAAAACAAGATTCAATTTATCAATACCATTGTACAAAAAAACAAAACATCTAACATGGATACTGAACTATTTCTCCTTCAAACAAACTGACCAAGAAAGAATTGGAGAACTCACTCCAGCTTCACATTTCCCATACCAAGCTATACACATGACAACCAGGATTTTCAAATCCAACTCATTGGGCTAAACTACAAAATTTAAACTATTTATCTATCTCAATCCAAATAAAATAAAATAAATCCATATTCCCCCAAATTAGAACCAATTTTTAAGTTCCTCAATGTACAGCTAATTGTTTTTCCATTCAAATTGGGATTGCTATAGTAACCTGATTTCCCCTAATTAGGTGCTACATGATTAATGTCACTCATCACGAACGAAAAACCTAGTGAAATAACTGATCTGACACTCAAATCTTAGAATTCAAGTTCAAACCTACTTCATCTACAGAAAAAATAAATCGAGAACAGAGCTTAAGAATTTTACATCTTCCTTCGAACTTCCACTTGCTTCTCTTTACGCTCATACTCCTGCCTGATCTTCTTCTTCTCCGCTTCGACCAGCTGCAACTTCTCGATGTTGAATTCCTGCCAGAAACGAAATCCGTCATCAATCAATTTATGCTTTAGAGATCACAAAATCATCACGTAACTTCAAAATTTGATTACGCAACACTAAATCGATCCAGAATTATCAAAAATACGGAATCAAAAATCAGGAAATTAGCAGAAATTGAGATATGGAGAGGAATTTGGGAGTACTTCTTCGGCGGAAACGGAGATCTCGTTGGCCTTCTCTTCCGCTTCCTGGCGGATGAACCTCACCATCTGCTGGATCTGCTTGGAGACATCGGTGTCGTTCATTTTCGCGGATCTCGTATTGCGATTTTCCTCCGAAACAAACAGCAGAGCCAACTCTTCTCTCTTTCAGCAGCGAATCGGGCTTCTCGCTTGTTGGAGCAGCAGCTTTTATTTATATATATCGAACACCAACGAACATGATTTACGATCACAAGCCGCTTGTTTTTTTCTCATTATTATTTCTCTTTTGTTTTTTGTTTTTTTAATTCAGCATATATTACGGAAATCGCACTTGATTCTCTTATAATAACAATATCGTCCTTTTTTAGTTTACAAAATTACATTTATTTCCCATTGTTTTGGGATAAAACTATCTTTTACCCTCCTATTTTGCTAATATTTTGATTAGGTTCTTAATTTGGGGTTAAATGGAATCCTACCCGCAATTTTTAGGTATATTTTGTAAAAAGAGATGCCATGAGACAATTATTCATTGGAGCTTTTTAAATAAATAAAAAATTAATTAAAGTCACTTTGATCGTATAAAACTAAAACAGTACAACACAAATATAAAATTTAAGATATGACATTGTTGGTGAATCTTAAAGCAAAGTAATATAAAGTTATTTGAACCATCAAGTGAGTAGTCTAACACGCTTGCTCACATTCAACTTTAAAATCGGATTTTTCTTGCATACATTCCTAACAACATCTAAAATGCTTATAGTTGCCGAATAGTTATATCCACATTAAACATAGTGATGGTTGTAATGTTTATGCGCAGTTTAAAATATCAATATTAGCATTAATTTCTCTTGACGTGTAATATTTCAACTTTCAATTTAATTGGATTGAGACTACATAGGTGGTGAATGCATTGAACCTAACATTTTACTTCTAGCAAATGTATATACATTCAAGGATGTATTTACAACTTCAAAATTAACAATTTTCCCTATTAAATAAGTATCTCGAACATTTTTTCCCTTAGCACTAATCATTACAAGGTCATTTTGATCAAATTTTTTTTGCCCAAAACACGTCATATATCGCTTGGCTACCATAGAGATTTAGACAATCTCAATGCTAATATAAACATTGATCCCATTCTACCAAAAAAAATATTTATCCTTCCAATACCCTACTCTTACTTGCTTATTTTCATGTTTGAGTTGCATGTCTTAGGGATTGTGTTGACTTTGTTGCTTGTGTT
>JAYMTT010000281.1:0-14764 GCA_036898025.1 Hypseocharis bilobata
TTGAAAGAGGGAATGGAATTCTATTATCTATAATCCCATATCAGGTAGGTCACCTAGATCTCTTGCCAAAGAAAGAGAGTCTTTTTTCGATTCCGCCCATTGGAGCTTAAAAAAGGCTATTCATAAACTTAAACAGCCTTGCTTCTTACCGCGTAGTGGGGACAGTTAGACTTAACTCTTTCATTTACATACTAAAGATATCAAAATAGGTAACTGAACTAAGGCTTTTAATTAGTTGTTTTCTTTCTTTTATTTGTGCTGCTTCCCGTAACTCGCTACAAAAGGAAGAAGACCTCAAAAGCGCACGGTAGCAAGGTTGAAGACGCCGGAGCGGAGGAGGTGTAGACCATAAGGAGAGGTTTGATTGCTTTACTTTATGTTATGAATAAACATCGTTATCACTAAACCTTCCTTCTTCTATCATGTTATTGATAAGACGGGGCCCTTTAGTGAGTGACAAGAGCATTTCAATTGATAGGCTTTTCCTCCTCCTCTTTTGCGCTTTACGATATTCCGAGCCAGCTTTCTTTGACACCCATCAATCCTAGCAATCACTCTTCTCTTTCTTTGAATTCCCGAAGACCTCAGAATTCCACTGCTTAAGCTTGCTAGCTATGCCTCTGTGATTAGCCGGCAAATCTCAACCTTATGCTCTCAGACCTATTCTAGCTTGTCCTATCGCCTCAAGTCTAATCTAAAGGGGAAGAGGTTTAAAGCCAAGGCCAGGACCAGATAGATACATAGGCAAAAAATAGTTCTTACTTTATGTGCTTGAAAATAAGATCCTCTATGGGGTTTTAGGCTTTCGACTTTTTTAATAAACAAGGCTTGTAGAAAGCCACATATAAGAGGGCTTTTTTGAACATATACTGGATCCAAGTAGACAATTAATTGTGAGGGTTTTCTATCTTGAAAAGCACTTTATAGAAATAGAAGAAGGAGGCATTGATTCTTCGTACACCCACCCCAGGTGCCGCAGGTACGCATTCCAAGGGGCGATAGCGATGGAATTGCTTGCTGTAAGGTATGATTGCTTAGAATACTCAAGACGTAGTAAAGAGTAGGACCAATCAAGCTATATTCTGAGGAAGAAGTCAGTCTGACTCAGCTCCCTGACCTAGCCGCCTCGAAGGGAAATGCTTTCTTATCGCGGGCTCTGCAAGACAAGAATGTTCAGCCCTAGATAAGGCAAAAAGATTCAAGCGGATCGGCATTGATGTCTAGCCCTCACGCTAAGAGTAGAGCGACGGTCGTCGCCTCCTCTTTCCATTTCTCTCCGAAATTAGGTTGAGTGAGAACGAGAACTTAGTGTAGTAAGGATGTCTGTACAAATAATGTAATAAAAGGCTCTCTTTCCTCTGTAATTCCTACTAAGATGTTACAACCAGTTCACTACAATTCTTCCTTCTGACTGTTTCAGGTATGAGCACTCCCTGCTGAATTAGGACTGCGAGTTTCCCTAGACGCAAATGGGACCTTTTCAGTGGGGAAACTTGACCTCCTCAGGTCTTTCCCCTTGGTTCCCATGAATGACTCTTTCTCTCCCCGATGTGAGTCTCTAGCAAACATCTTTCTATTAACACCGCACCTTAACGTGCCAATCGTCTGACAACTCCACCTTAACTAAACCTCTGTATTTCTCTTGTTCTTCATTCCTTGAATCATCCTGTCATCGAAGTCAGGGAGTGTCTTTCTTTAATAGGACAGGAGGTCTGACTGCTAAGGAATGACAGTAAGGAAGTAGTCCCTAAGGAAAGTAGTCAACGAACTCAATCCCTTCTGCCAGTGAAGCGAGTGAAGTAAGTTCATGTCTTCCTTACCGTCTTTCACTAAGATCGAGGAGACAACTGGTGAAACTACCAAAGAAGCAGGCCCCTTTGTCTTTTTTGACTTGGGTTGTCTTCAACCTGCCTTCAAAGTCAGAGTATGACCTGCTGGCCTCAAAGCCTATCCCGTGATGCTCCTCAACCTCAATGTCACAAGGAATTGAGTTGCGATCCGCCCCTTCCATTATAGTCGAATGGCTTTAGGCTCCCTTCTTTGATATGGGCAAGCTACTTTGTTACTTTATTTCCCTTTATGCTTCTTTCCTGATGTTTGGGAGTTCATGCTCTCAGTAACTTGGGTGGTTTTATACCTTAACCCAAACAGACTTTCTTACTTGCTTTTTGCAAACCGAGTACCTCTATTTATCACGTCCCTTCTGTTCGCTAGGTCGACATCCCACGGCCTTTTAGTTGTAGGTGCAGGACGGAGGGGAGTATAGTTGGTTCTCGAAAGGACAGAGGAAGACTGTCGGACTAGTACAACTCGTAGAAGGGGTCTTAGACCTCTCATTCCGGGAAAAAGCTATTCTCGATTCGAATCCAAAAAACAAGAGGCTCTCAAAAACGAAGCCTTACGAAGCAAATAGGTGATATTTGGCACTTGATCCAGCTTTCAAGCCGCTGCTCTAAGATAGGTCACGAGGCAATCTTTCTGTGCTTGGTTCGTACGTGTACATTAAAGTAGATAAGCAGCTTTTTTGTTTCTACTTACGAAGCATTTCTTACTAGAGAAGTTGACCCGCTTCCATAGGCCTCTTCTTTCAACATTTGGGCTTTGATTCTCCTTTTCGGCCTGAACTTGAACATTGGGCCTTGAAGACGAGCCCTTTCCCTTCATGCTAGCACGTGAGGCAGTATGGCTTCCCCTTATTTGCGGATTGATATAGTTAAGGAACTCAGATGGAATCTCTCCTTCCTCCAAATTCGGGTCAACTTCCTCGATCCAAACCCAAGCAATGCAAAAAGATTCTATTCTATTACACGGCCAAGCACAAGGTCATCTTCATTCTCCTTTCATCCGGACGAGAGCTCAGCTCAGAGTGGGGCACAGCTGCCGGCCCCCAGCTCTTTCTATTTTTTCCCTCCTTCTCAAACTACGGAACCAACTTCTTGACATTGTTTTACAAGATAATATATGAAAGAATTGGCTTCCTATGGGTCTAGTTCGACTTTCCATAAGCAAAACTGGTTGCGACTACGAATCATAATTCAGTCTCCTCGCTCCATTCTGTCGCGCCTTATTTCTAATAAGCGCACTCAGCTCAGGGGATGGATTCGGTAGAAATAGAGATCCAATCTTCTCAATCTAGTGTTTATTAGGCATTCTCTTTAGAATAGTGCGGTTCTCAATACGGCCTCGTCCTATTCCTATGCTAAGATGTTCGAGAGCCTAACTACTCCGCAAATAACTAGGATGGTCAGAGTGTCCCAAGGACTTTCCGTCCCCTGAATGTCAATTCCATTATCTGATGTCATTCTTAGCGTAGAAAGATTATGGGTTTATTGGTTGGTTCGGATCAGCCTAGGTCACCGGTTGGCTAAGAGCCCTTTCTGACTGGATTCAGCAAGCCTGTTTCACTACCTTAGTAGGGGAGATAAAGTGTCTTTTACCTTACGTTTTAGGAAGAAGATTACCCATTCGAACTTGGTTGGCCTCGAACTTGAGGGTGGAAAGGCTTCAATGTCTGTTAGTACATAGCGTTTATAGGATCGATAGTTTGAAGCTCAAACAAGGAAGGGAGAATTATTCTCAAGAATCCATCTTTGTGATCAGCCTTTCTTCCTATCTATATCTGGTTGACAACGACAAAGTCGAGTTAATAAGCCCCTGGAGGGTTAGCTTTGACTGATTCACTTCCCATCAACTCCTTGATACGATACCAGTGTAATACGATACCAGTGTACTACCTAGGGATTAAGGACATAAAAGGGAAGGGGCTAAGTCCTCAAAACCAGAACTCGAAAAGTAAGCATGGCATCATCCATCCTGAAGCTAGATAAGAGGAAGAAAAAGAGTTAGAACTCGCGGAGTCATAAGCTTGAAGTTCCCCATAGATAAGACATTCTTTCATTTGTTTTGAAATCTATTAGATAAAAGAACTAAATAGTTAATTGTTCCTTAGGAATCCTTCTACCAGTTATCCGATTTCTTGGTTCTATGAATGCTTTTTCAATTTAAGGTATTTATATATCTAGCAGAAAGCTTTTCCTTTTCACTCGGCCAGTCATTGGAATTCATCATGCATTTCATTTCGTGCCAAGCCTTGGAGTGGAAGATTTTTCTCTTTTTTACTTGATTCTGATCTAGTCAAATATATGAAGTAATAGTTTCCCATCCACAGGTACGGAAGTTGCCCAATGAATGTTCACAGATTTGAGTTGATTGACTCTTTAGGAAGGGTAGGGATTATTTACTTTAGACGAGATGGGCATTCTCTTTTGGTATATTTCTATTCAAGGATCTTGCTTTGTAGTTCATGCTGCGACTGTTGTTCCTCCTGTTGCTTTCTCTGCGCAAAGAATCCTCATATGCTATTCTTCTTCTTTTCTTCTGATGCTTACGTGTACAGGAAATAGCTAAGAGTTCCATACCTCATTCTTCAGCTTGTGCTAATGTGGCTAATGCTCCTAGTCAATGGGCCCGGCCGGGGGATCAAGGCTCGATCTAATGCCCTTCCTCTTTTTCTGGTAGCAGGATGTCGAGGAAGTAGCTTTCAGAGTTAGCCCTCATATTTCTGCTTTGTAGCGTTCAAGGATGTTCTAGCTGCTAATGTTGTTATTGCAGTTGCCCTTGTAATAGTACTGGCTGAAGTAGTAGCTCTAATCCCGATGGTAACTAGCGAATTTCTGACTTCAGCATAACCCAAGGAATAGCCTCAACCAAAGTCTATCGACTTAGTATACTTAAGGTCACCTCTCCTTTCTGCTTGTGCTAATCTTTCTATTTCTGCTAGTAAAGCGGTCCGGTCGGGTGGGAATCGCGAAAATGTCTTTCCTCTTCCAACGAGGGGTATTCGGAAAGATGAGTATGAGCTCATAGTTCCTCCGGCTAGTTGAGCTAGAGTTCGACTGGAGCTATTGGAGTTCCTGCGGCTGCTTTTACTAGCCTGCCTCTGTCTTGAACTTGTTAGCATGAATTCTTTTATTCCTTTCAAGCCAGAAATGGTAAACATAAGCAGACCAAGCCACCTTGATAAGAGTAGAAGCAAAGCTAGAATCATTAACCCAAGACATCACCCCAAGTCAAAAAGATTGTCCCAATATTACACAAATTCAGTATCTTCCTCCAAAGCAGCCTTCTAGTGAAGCAGCAGCCTTCTATTTCTTTGAATCTCGACATGCTAGGTGATGATCTCTATCCTATTCAATAGAGTCTTCTTACACCATCTTTTCATGGCTTTTTATATGCTAGCGAATCTTATCCTTTTTGCGATAGAAGTCTGAAGCATAGACAAAGTACACCATCGTGTCAGTTCAGTATTGGTGGCTCTATCTTAGACAGTCCCATTTCCGATCGACGGCTAAGGGTTATCCGGCCTCAAGGTCCTACTGATGGCTCATTGTGCCGATAGCTTTCTCAAGTCGTGAACTCATTCCTGTAGAAAGAAGGGATCTACTACTGAGTTAGCAGGCTCGTAAACTCACTCTCTCCCTTCATAAGGGAAGGCTGCCTCTATGCCCATTTCAGTGAACAATGATCACAATTTGTAGGTACCACACCGCCTTTACTTAGGGATCTTGAATACCGGTGAGTGAGCGCCCTTCTAGCCTTTGTTTTAGAAGCAGTTAGTTCTTGCTTTTCTTTCTATTACTCTAGTTTATGAGTAGGGATAGTTTCACTTACTTTCTCTGCCTTTCCGTGAGTTGCCTTCTTTGAGTTATTAGTTTCCGTTGTTGATTGTATACTAAAGTTTTAGAGAGGACAGACTCTAGTAAGAAATTACCTCCTCCTTCGAGCGAGTTATGAGTTGTGCTTACTGTAGCTCTCTTGTTTTTGATCTACTGATTCGATCTCTATGATCAGTAATAGAGAGAATCTGATCTACTGATTGCCTTGATAACCTCAGTGAGTAGGCAGCTTTAGCCAAATATCTCTCTCCGAACCTTGTATGGGAGAAAAGAAAGTCTTATGCGACAACCTGTAGTTCTAGGGGCCATATCAATAATTTCCGTTTCGCGAAGGGTTTTGTTGAGTATACAACTGAAATTGAAGAGTTCGTTCAGTATAAGTTACGGACGGTCGGATTAACCAATCGTCGAATCACCAGTTCTAATAGGAGTTTAGTTTGATGCTGGAAATAAGACTTTTTTATTGTTCTATCGGATGAGCAAGGCAACTTAGAAGGAGTTGTTAGTGATAAAGGTTCCTTTCATCTATATGTCAAAGTTCATAAGTCCCGCCTAGGTTGGGTTGGAGCAAAGCGAATTAGAGTTGCTAAACTCAGGAAGAAAGACCGTAATTACATAGATAGAGAACCCCAACTCATTCTTCCTTGCCTTCTAATTTGGATATTTAGGCATAAGACCCAAGGGATGGCATAAGAATGCTTACTATTACGTATTTACTATTACAAGAAGGTAATTCATCCTTTCTTTTAGTGCTAGAATCTGTAAGTCCCTGGCTCCAGCGCTGCAGCATAAACTAATCCCTATCCTCTGGTTTCAATGTGAGGTGATAACCGAGGGTTTAGAATAATACGACGTTGCGTCACTAAGGGTTAGAATAGGATGCCAAGCACAGGGATCGAAGTCGTAGTCCCCGGCGAGAACTTGAATTTCTTACGAAAGAGGTCGAGGCTGCTGAGGAGCAGGGTCTTGATCTTGAGACACTGGATTAATTCCACTTGGTTCTTCTCCTCTTTCGGATAGTCTATTGGAATTGTAGAGGCGTGTGCAACGCCACAGCAAGAATGCACGTTCGCAATCTCTGTTGGAATGAGAAACCAGATGTTCTTTGCCTAGCGTAAAGGCATAGCACGGGTGATATCCCTCAATTTCTTATCTCGGACTGGGGTTTTGTTAATGGGACCTTTCTTGATGCTGAAGGGAGGTCTGGGGGATTATGGATTCTATGGAAGCACTCTGTTTCATCTATTAATATTGTGGAGCGAAATTCGCAGTTCATCCATTGCCGCTTTCGGGGTAACACTGGGGATTGGATCTTGACATGTGCCTATGTGAGGCTCTATTCATCTCATAAACAGGAGGCAGCGAATGGTCAGTTTTTCACGCACGGTATCTCACCCTTGGGCTGTAATCGGAGACCTAAATGATGTTGGGAGTCTTTCTTAAAGAGTTGGCGGCGATCCTCCTTCTCTCCGGAGTTGCAGTAAATTCCTTGATAGAATCAATGCCTGCCAACTTGTTGATATTGGAGCTGTTGGTCCTTTTTTCACTTGGGTTAAGGGGCACGGGTTGAATGCTACTCGAAGTAGGCTTGACAGAGTATTGGTTACCGACAGTTGGAAGAGAAAGTTCAGTGAAGCTCGCGCCGTGATACTTACCAGACACCACTCCGACCACCATCCAATCCGTGTGGATGTGGATCCAACAATCCCTTAGTCGTCACCCCTCAGCCTTTCTTTCCAACCTTGAGGCAGGAATTTATGGCCGAATATAATCCAACTCTTCGGGAGGAAGAGACACTGTGGATGCAAAAATAACAAGTAAGTAGTTGGTTCCAAGATCTAAATAAAAAATTCTTCCATTCAGCCGCTTTGTTTCGCAGGGAAAAAAGAAGATCTCAGCTCTCAACTTAGATGATGGGAACTGGTGTTCAGATATTGAGACTCTTAAGAGCATGGCTATTTCTGATTTTCGTGATCTTTTTTCCGACTCCTCGGGCAGTACCCTCTTGGCCCTTCCTGCTGGTTGCTCGCACTCGTGTTTCTCAGATGAGGATGGGAGTTCTTTGTGTTTACCGGTGTCTCTGAAGGAGCTTAAGGCTGCTGTGTTCAATATGGGAGGGCTCAAGGCACCTGGTCCGGAGGCAACCTATTTTCTACCAAAAGCAATGGGGAGTCGTCTCTTCATCTTTATTGAGTTTGGTAAATTCTGCTATCTCTACTGGAGTTTTTCCGGAAGGTCTAAACAATACTTTCATTGCTCTCATCCCTAAGGTGCCAGTTCCGGAATCTATTAGTCAATTGCGTCCAATTAGCCTCTGTAATGTTGCTTACAAGGTTATCACGAAGGTTCTTGTGGATAGGATTCGCCTTCTTCTTATTGATTTGATTGGTCCGCACCAGAATAGCTTCCTCCCTTGGAGGTCGACTACGGACAATATCATTGTTCTCCAAGAAATTATGCATTCTATGAAAAGGTTAAAGGGCAGAACCGGAGGCATGGCTTTTAAGATCGACTTGGCCAAAGCTTATGATCGGGTAAGATGGGATTTCATTCTTTTGGTGCTACGAGATTTTCATTTTGTTCATCTCATATAGCGACGAAAGCTTACTCGAGCATTTTAGCTAATGATCGGCATCTCCATTTTCTATTTTTTGCATCTCACCTATAGGCAAAAGTTACTAAGCCCATTTTCCCTAGTGAGCGAGAATCAGATTTTACATTTTTGCATTTCGTATAGTGGCCAAAGTAAGCAAATTTGGCATATTTCAGACCCAATTCTAAAGGTTTAGAATAATGCTTAGTCGATAGACTAAGGGAAGGAGTCTCGCTACCCAAATCACTAGGGAAATATGAAAGATAAGTTTGACATCTATCTATATATAAACATACTTTGGTGATTGTATTGCTATATCTCTTCTTCCTATACCAAATTATCTAGTCATAGATAGATGTATTGTTTAAAAAAACCTCAGTCTCAAGTCTCACGTGTTTGAGGAAGTGAGCGAAGTTCCCAATGTGAGAGGAAGAATAGCCTTTCGCCCTAAGGCTTCATGATAGCCTTAAAACTGGGTTTTTTTCATGTGAATCTCTTTCCAACAAAGGCTAACTATTAATCGTATTTGCTTACTTTCTTTGCTAGCTCGTATCAGAGAAGATTGACCAAGATAGATCTCCCATTAGCACATAGCTTTCTAAGGATTTGAGAAAGTAGGCTTAGTTCCATTTACTTTTTTGAAGAACACTTTTAGTGCCTATCTATAATAAAGTCAAAAGACCCATAATAGCATTGGTGTAATGAAGAACGGGGGCTAGCTATCGCATTTATCCAACTAACTCCAGCTAAAGTGGCTCTGACCACTATTGGATAGTCAATTCTGACCAAGTGTGAGCTATCCCTTCTGAATCAGGACCAATTCCTTCTTTTTCAGCTAATTGGTATGTAATGGTAGATCTTGTTACCGAGACTAGTACATGAGCTTTTTAAGAATCCTTCTCAAGACATAAGCAATTTGATTTATTCATTCTTTATTTCTATATCTCTCTTCTGCTGACACAAGCTAGGTAATTTTGAAAAAAGGGCTCCCATTGCTATCCAAGAAAGTCATTACATTCGGTCATCAAGATCCGTGTATATTAATAAGTCAAACCATTTCTTACCGCTCCCCGTGGGTCACTAAGTTATTACCATACCTTTCTGTGTTATCTCGTTCAATGAGAGATGCCTCTTTGTAATTAGGTTGGTAATATAATGGAAAGAGACAAACTGGGAGTTTTTCCGCTCATAAGCTAGCAATGCATATGCTTATAAAAGAAAAAGAAGTCCATTGAGCTTTCATTTTCAATAAAGAGTTGCGTGATGAAATGCGCCCAAACAACTAATGAAAGTGGGCAAGGGTGAAGAACTAACAAAGAGACTGCTGAGAGATAGCGAGCGGTAAGGTGGAAATAGCTCTACTATATAGAGAGAGGGGAAGTTGAAAAAGACTCAGTCTTGGCCTTCGCTCGTACCTCGACCCTTCACATTATGGAGTGACTCTTTCTTTCCAAGAATGATTCTCTTAGCTGCTATAGCCCGCATACGGATCCGGGATGTAGACATGAAAGCCTTTTCTCTCTAAGGGTTGACGAAGTGGGAATTCTATGGGCATATTCTTTCATCAACTTTATCCAATAGGCTCCGAAGGAGCGAAAGCAAAGGCAAGTATCCGATATATATATATAAGAAGGAGATCGTCTTACATTCATTAAGAGCCTAAAAGGAAAACCCTCTCTTGCTAATCCTAGCTCTACAACTCACTCAGAATCTACCATCGCTACCGCTGAAAGCAGTCGGTGGAAAGAAATGGAGCAAGAAAATAAGAAAAGTTGCCAATCACTAGGAGAACAAAACTACTTCTACTAGGGCATTCCCGTAAGACCAGTACCAGTTCGTGATTCGCTCATCAAGCAAGGCCATTGGTAGGGAAGTGAGTTTTCTTGCTTTGTTTGGAAAGAAAGTCATGAAGGAAGAACTCCTAAGTCAGCTAGGCTAAGGCCGGTAAGTAATAAAGAGCTTCTTTCGCTCCTACCCAACAAGGGGAGGCTGTAACATCGCTTTCAGACAGAAAACCCTTTCATCAAGAGCTGGAAGGTCCGTACCCATTAATGGGTGTTTGGAAACATAGATCCTTGTTCCCCCTATCGACTGATTCTAAGGTTCGGAAAAGGGAACTTTTGACATACACTTTTGGAGTTCCGAGCAGGGATTGCGTCAATCAATGAAGTCACGAAGTCACAGTCCGACTATGTTTTCGATCATGAAAAAGAATCAATCATGACATCCAATCACTTTCCTTACGTTGCTTTTAGTCCAGATTGAGACACTACTACGGAAAGAAAGAGAGAGGAAGAGAAAAAGAGAAGCTGAACTGTGCGCACTTCACTTCATGCTTCAATTACAGCTTTCAGTCAATCTTGATAAAGCTAAGATCACAAAGGAGCAACCAACCTTCTTTTTGCTGATAGTAGTATAGATAAGATCGAAAAGCCAACGACGAAGGGAAAAGACATACCTTAAAAAGTCTCGAATGCTCTCTTACTTGGTCCCCCCTATCCCTACCTGTCAACTTAGCCAGCCTTAAGAAGCTCGTAAAAGGATATCGAAGACAACTTCTATTCAATCAGTTAGACTGCTCTTAAACAGCTTTGCTTATGCCAGCCTATAATGATGTTCCAGTGTAGTGTTTACTTCTTTTCTTAGCTTGCTAACTTAGTTCATTCATCTAGTCTTCTTTAGTGTCTTTTGCTTTCTTGTTCAAGGGATAAAAGCATTTTTGTATTTGTTTTTGTTATTTAGAAATATCTATGGGTCTACTCTTGTTACATACCTATGTTATCCTGTTGGGAAGTTTCAATCCCTTATTCTTCACACCGGTTTTCTGCGTCTATGGTGCTTTCTTTTTCCGGACCAGAACAACCAACTGGAATCTTTTCTTGGGAAGGCATGACTGTAAGGAATGGAAGTAAAAGTAGTCGATCCTTACTTGCTCAAAGACGGTTCACTCGTTAGAACAAAAAAAGAATGAGAGCGAACAGAACAAATTCACTTAGTTATATTGGACTCATGCTTTCCTTCCAGAATTTAGCAATTCAGTATACTTTAAGTCACCAGAATTTAGCAATTCAGCATTATTCTAAACCTTGCTCTGCTATCAGAGTCTAGATTTAGTAAGTTATTCTACAGTATTGGTTGCTTCTCAATAAGCCTAGAATCTTTCCCAGGTGCCGTCAAGGGTACTGTATACTGGACGTAACCTCTGTATTTCTCTTGTTCTTCCTTCCTGTCAAAGCGTGGTTTTCCTTCGGGATTCTTCCGTACTTTTCAGGTGTACTCTTAGAATTTCCGAAGATAACTTGACTACCTCTTAAAGAGAGGATAACTTTCTCTCTCTGTTACATTTCCTTCCGTGCTTTCTTACTTGAGACGAACAACTGGCACAAAGGGTTCGTACAACTAAGTATACTACGCACCGACCCTTACGTCTATCGACTACAGCCAATTACATTTCCTATCAACTACAGCTCCTATTCTAAACCTTTTTCTATCTATTGAAACTATTTCGTTACCAACTTCGTTGCCTCTTTCCTTCCTTCTCCTCTGTCTTAATACCTTTCTTCCTACCTTGAAACGTAAGGAATGGCTGTTTTTGTTCAGCAAAATAAAGAGTTAGACCACCTGAATGTATCAACGTACACGTGGTATCATTACAAGGGCCTTTAAACCCTCTAATCTTTCTTGTAATCTCCTTCGGACTAAAGGGATACGATCTAATGTCTTTCCTATTTGATCGTAGCTGTATTCAGTGCTAGGATCCGCTAAGTGAATAGCTCAGGGTTCAGCCTCAACCCTGATGGGAACTAAAGGCAATAGGTTATCCTCTGTATCAGGGCAGCTAGATATACCCGGACAGTGTAGCCATGCAGTTAAGTAAGAGTCAGGAAATAGAAAGTGCTACTATCCGCTAACGAAATAGGCTCATCTTAAAGCCTGAATTAAGGTGATGCTTCTTTACTTCCTTTATTTGTTACCGTTAGTTGAGTAACCTTTAGTATTCCAGAAAGCAGAGGAAGGTGTGTCAATTAGATTATTCCCTCAACATTAAGGGAGAGATATAGCTTCTCTTCTTGTCCTAGTTGGAATCTCAAGGGAAGGGTTCTTGGTCAGATTTTTGGGCTTGTGATGTTGAGGAGGAGAAGGGATCAGTTTGGGAGAGTAGTTGAAGCTTTTACCGAGAACCGAGGGTTTCTTCCTTGGTCCGCCGTTTGGGTGAAACTTCCGTTTCTGCCAATGGAATACTATGACGAAGAGATTTTGATGGATGTTGGGAGGGAGATTGGAGTCCCGATCCGTCTTGATCCTACTACCGCGTTGAAGTCTCGTGGTTTGTTTGCTCGATTGTGTGTGGAAGTGGATTTGAGCCAACCTTTGCTACCTACTGTTCAGATCGGTAAACATGTTCAGGAGATCGAATATGAAGGGATACACGAGCTGTGTTTTCAATGTGGGAAGGTTGATCATATTGATTCCAACTGCTCGGAACGACCTCCTACCGGTGGAGAGGCAGTGTCGGGGTAGGAACCTGCGATTCTTCCTCATGTCAATGCCGCGCCGGCAGTTCCTCCGCTCCGGTTCCGGCGGCGAATCCGGTGACAAAAACAGTGTAGATTACGGCTGCCCCGAAGTTTGGGGAGTGGATGACAGTCAAGCACAAACCTCGGAGGAAACCTCGGGATAAGGGGAAATCGGGAAAGGATAGTGTGTCAATCCCTATCAGGATGCAAATCAGGACGCAAATCAATTTGAGATTTTCAATCACATAACAGACGCGGAGGAGTGTCCTCGAGAGGAAGGTCAGAACGAGGATACTGAGGAAAGGTGGTTTGAACTTCTAGTGGTTCTGCAAAGAATGGGGCTAGTACAAGCAAGCAAGCCTCAAAGGGTCATGGGTCCAAGCCCAAGCAAGCTGCCAGTAAAGTGAGCAGTCCAGCTAATCCTTCTTCTAAGTCGCCAGGCCCAGTCCATGCTGTTTCTTCTTTGGGCCCTAAACTTAAGGAACCAGCCCAACTAGGGCTGTAGCTGGTAACGTGGACAAGAATACGTCTGTGCATGGCACTGTTGACGTGAATATCTCTTCCGAGCCAACGCCGATCACGGGGTTGGAGATTGTTCCTCATACTTCCGATCCTCCAGGTTCGGCGAATTCTCCTCAGGATGCTCAAGTTGCTCGGGTTGCTCAGGTGTTTCAGAAGGTGTTTGAAGGTCATTCGGGACGGCCACCGGATAGCGATTCGGGGAGTGGGGACTCTGGTACTCGATCAGTATCTCGGAGTAGGAAGTCCTGATCGCCGATTTGGTGCTGAAAAGGGTAGTGAGGAAGATGATATCGCCCATGATGGGGTTGATGTGTTGGATTAGATCGTTTTCTACTTTTTCCCATATATTATTTATGCGGATAATTGTATGGAACATTAGGGGATGTTAATTCCCCGAAAGCAAAGATGAATATTCGTGAAGTGTGTCGCATTCAGAAACCGGATGTGCTATGTTTGTTAGAAACTCGTTCTCGTATGCCAGAATTCGATTTTTTTGATCGTTATCTGGGGTTTCCTTTTAGTTGTCAAATTCCTTCAGTGGGCAATATTGGTGGTATTTGGGTCATGTGGAAGCTTTCTGGCCAAGCAGAAAGGCAGTCCTTAGAACGGCAGGGTACGCACTTACTTTAGTCACAATACGCTACGAAAAGAGATACTTACTACGCTACGCTCTTGAAGGAAAAGGTTATGCTACCCGCTCCTGCCTTTCCGGGATTAGACTTGCTCGCTCCATCCGTATTAATCATAATCCACCCTGCCTGCGGAGGAGTCCATCCTACTTGATGGTGTAACGCGCGGGACTACGAGCTTGGTCATAAGCATGGAGGACTTCCCGCACATCTCGGAGGATGACATGCTCATGATTCACTGTTCCACGATCAAGACTGCGAAAGATGGAATCGCACCGCCACTTCCATAACCTCCATAAGACAGACATGAACAGAGTGCACCAAGGCAACCCAGCAATATAGCCGCTCGTCCTTACACTTAATGTTAACCTCCAGCCAAGTTTTGAAATCATCCAGGAAGAAATTAAGCATGTCATTCCGAGGCACAAAGCACTGCCAGATTTTCTGAGTAATAATGCGAGCCCAAAGGCCGTCCGACCCTATTCGAAGTCTCCAAGCTGCTTTCGATAGCATGGCGAGATTCATAGGTCGAGCTTGTTTAATACCCAAACCGCCCAAGTATTCAAAATTCGACCAGAAAAGTGCGAGGAAGGGGGGCCCATATAGATGTTATGTAGTATATATCTATCCGTCTATGTTGAGTTGCGGATACAGAAATGCTAGAATCATTTCTGATTGGACAAAATATGAGTCTCCGATAGAATAGAGATGAAAGAAAATAGGCAAGAAATCCAATGGAAGACCTATTCGAGATAGGAATAGGTATCTATCTCATTCTAAGAAATTCAACGGTTCTAGCATAAATGGACGAGAGGGGAAAGGGGATCC
>JAYMTT010000282.1:0-14754 GCA_036898025.1 Hypseocharis bilobata
GGCGGTGGGGATGAGATTCTCGAGAATTGCTTGACCCCCTCAACCAATGCCGCTACTCGTCGGCGGTGGCGCCTTAAGTTTTGCCACACAATAATCATGATCTTCTACCAAAAAACACCTTATTCGTGCTGACTCACCATACTAATTGAGATTATCAGTTACTTGTTGGGGTCAAAATCAAAGGTTATAAAATATGTAAGGAGCAAAATTTAGCATTTAGTTTGTGTAGGGACCAAGTTCACAAAATAATTTAATCCAGGGGTATGTGAACAATTTACCCTAGTTTTAATTATACTCAACAAAATTTCATAATTTAAATAACAAAAACAAAAAAGTTTAGAAATTTGAAATATCTATGAGGATATTATTGTCCATAAAGTTTAAAAAGTTAAAGCTGACTTATAAAAGCACCTCCTCTGTGCTTTTCAAAAGCCACATTCAAAAGGCCAAATTTGACTTTTAAGTCACCAAAATCTAATTGGCTTAAAAAAAAGTTCAAGGACTAAATTGCTTATATTTTGAAAGTTCGGGAACTAAATTGAAACTAAAGCCAATATAGTCCCTCTACTTTTGAAAAGTGAACCAATATGGTCTTTGTCGTCCTATTCTGTCCGATTGACTATTAAATGTGATGATGTGACACTTAATTTGAATTTAAAAAATTCAAAAATAAATTAATTTCCTAGCTGGAGCCAACATGAACATGACTCAACAAATTGATGTTGACGTGGAAAATGTGTGAACTCACCATTGGTTAATACCACGTCAGCATTTTTTCCCCTCAGCATCAATTTATGGAGTCAATGTCCACGTAGGCTCCAGCTAGGAAATTAATTTATCTTTAAATTTTCTTAAATTCAAATAAAGTGTTACATCAGCATATTTAATAGTCGATTGGATGGAATGAGACGACATGAACACATTGGTTCACTTTTCAAAAATAGAGGGACTAAATTGCATACATTTTGAAAGTTTAGAGACTAAATCGAAACTTAATCCTTTCTCATTCTAGCACGGAAGCAAAATACCATGCTCTTTCAATCGCTATAACTGAGCTCACATGGCTGCAGTCTCTTCTCCACGAGTCCGATGTCTTCCTCCTTCAACCTCCATTATTGTGGTGCAACAGTATAAGAGTTGCATACTAATCATCCAATCAAGTGTTTCATGCCCGCATCAAGTATGTGGAGCTCGATTTCCACTTTGTCCGTGAGATGGTCGCCGAACGAAACGTGGAGGTTCACTTTCTTACAAACAAAGATCATATTGCCAACATCCTCACCAAACCATTGACGATGGCAAAGCACCATACTCATCTATCAAGCTCAACGGGGTTGTCAATTGCATGAGGGTGTTAGAATTCATTCAAAAATCTTTATGCTAATCCTATTTGTTCTGTATTTTGGTCACCTTATACTCATCCTTATCTCTTGTAATTCTTTTTTGTACACATTCAACTGATGTACAAACACATGCAACTCCCTTTAGCAAAACACACAGGAGATTTACATATTTTGAAGTTCTTATAATAGGAATATAAACACATGACTGAATGAGGATAATTACATTAAATCATGCTAATGTAGCAAATGTACAAATAAAAAAGATTCTTATAAGTTATAATTGTACTTCCTTTTAGTACATAACGAATATTGTGTAGTATATTGAAGGTAACATTCCAAGTCATCCAGATTTTCTAAGACTGCGAAGAAAGAATGATACAAGTTAAGAATTCTTAAGCATTTGTGTAAACACTAAATGCGAATCTGGTGAAAAAGTGGATCTCCATGAATGAAGGTTGTGGCAGTAAAACTATTCAGCTTTCTCAATGGCTTCAATACACTCCAGGGTAGTTGCCTTATTTGACATTGCTGTCATTAATGCTTCATGAATAACCTTGTTATTTTTTATGACGGACGCCGCAAGCAAAACCTAAAACAAATTTCACCAAAATCAGTATTATTCTTTGATCAAAACATAAATCATTGTTGCTAACTTGAACGAGATTCTAAAATAATGGTCAATGAAAGAGATCAGCCAAACATAACATGCTTACAGCCCATCTACTAAGATTTTGCTGCTGGTCTTTGCTGAGTGCCGGTTTGCTCCTGTTTATAAATCTCTGTTGAAAACTCATTTTATTATGATCAGACTAATATTTGTAAGAAGTTCAATGAGCTAATGGCTATTAGAAACCTGAAGAGTGAAAAGATCAGCAGATTGACCGATCACTTTGTCATATTTCAAACCTTCTGCAGCAAGTCCCGCCATTGCAACAACTGCCAACCTGAAATATAGATAGTGCAGTTTGATGTCTTCTCTTCACCAGTGAAGTTCTTTTATAAGGTTTAATTCTGTACGAATCTCTACCCTTATAGTCAACCGCTTTGAATTCATATGGTCACTGCTTTTGCATCGTTATCATAAAAGCCAAAAAGAAAAAGAATGGTAAATTTGAATGGAGTAAAAGACTATAAACACATACATAGTTAGAAGGGTTCATGGATAGTTTGATGGTTGGATTGATAGATAGATGAATCTGGACTGTTAGATGAGTGGATGGGGGAGGTAGATAGGTAAATAGATAGTTTGGTGGATGAGTAGATGACTTCAATGAAGGTTTGATTGTTTGGTAGCCAGGTACAATTAAGTTGGTCAATGTATGGTTTGAAGGGAGGATAGGCCGTGAGGCAAATAGATGGATAAATTGACCAAATCGCCCCCACACCCTTCTTTAATAAATACTTTATTCTTCATAACTTCATCCAATACTTCTCCACCATTCTTCCCAAACTCCATTCCCACTCTTGAAAAAGGGAAGACTATTGATGAACTATTATTGGAATGGATGAGATCAAAGGCAAAACTTTTGACCCATAGACTTACTTGCTCTGATGCCCATCTATTAGGTGACGTTAGATACGTCTTTCCTACTCGCTGCCATCGGATTTTGGGACCTGGAGTACCACGTTCTTCGCTTTGGCCTCTGTGAAATGTGCCCTACATTCGAAAAGTTTTGTGCATTGCTTGGGTACCGGACTACTGGTGCATTGACTGTCCCCTACATCACCTGGCGAGTATTGATGAGATACACTCTTTGATCGACGTTTCATATGGCCTAATTTGTGAACAGACTATAGCTGGTATTATGGAAATGAAGTCCCTGGTCGAATATTTTGGTAATCACAACGACATGGAGGAGGAATGTCGATGCAATGCTTTGATGATATGCCTCTTGGCGCGCTTCTTGATTTGCTCCCCTCTTGGGACTGTTGGCGTGAGGCTATTTTCCCTAGCTAAGCTGATGGTAGATAAGCAAATGAAAAATATGCACAACATCATTATCTGCCTTCTGCTTAACAAGGGCAAATAGCTTTGGGTTGCCAAGGTGATACAAGGGACAACCAGTGCACCAGTACCCAAGCATTGCACAAAACTCTTTGAACGTTGGGCACATTTTAGAGGCCAAAAAAAAAAATAATAATAAAAAAATAAAAAAAAACGTGTTCCTCCAAGTCCCAAAATCTGGTGGCAGCTAGGAGGGAGTATCTATCCTCACCTGATAGATGGGCATTAGAGCAGGCAAGCATGTGGGTCTATAGTTCAGCCTCCCAACGCTCTGCATCGACCTCATCCATTCAAGCCATAGTTGATCAGCAGAGTCTGCTACTTTTCAAGTGTGGGAAAGGAATTTAGGAAGAATGGTGGAGCAAGTTTTTGATGAAAGAATAAAGTACCTATTTATAGGAGAAGGGTGTGGGGGCAACTTGGTCAAATAATTCATCTATCCAAATTACGGCCTATGCCACCTTCAAAGCATACATTCACCCACCTAAAATTTTGCCTTCCTACCAACCAATCTATCCACCATTCAAGTCATCTACCCAACCACCAAACTATCTATCTACCTATGTACGTACCCATCCACCCCTCTACCTATCCACATCCATCTAATTATCCATTCAACCATCAAACTATCCATGTATCTATGTCTTTTTGAACACAAGATTCAGTTGCATCCTTACATGCATTACATTTTGACACAATTTTAATGATGGCTTACCAAAATTCTCTAGCAATTATTAAATTTTTTACATCAGTTACAAAGAAGTGTGCAATTGGAAAGGTTTATATTTTGATACAAGTGCTTAGGTGTTCCCTAGTGAATAAAGGGTAAACTAAACCAGGTTTAGGGCAACAATGCAGATATTAATGCTACAAGGATTGCAAGTAGATCACTTTAATACTTTTTTTTTAATCTTGAAAAAGTTGAGGGAGAGAAAAATAGGGGGGAAAAGGTAGTTATGAAATTAATTTTTCCTTCTAAGATTTTTTATCTAACTTTTCACATTCTACTCATCCAAGATCCAAACTGAGCAAAAGGAGTTTCAACTTTTTCTGTCATGAGTTATCATGGTATGTCATGCATAAATTTTTACCCTCTTGAACTTCAGAACAATTTTATTAATGTAGCTAGAAAACACGTCAATGCTAACGTCGATATCTAGGAGCTAGATGAGTAGGATACTCACCGGTCTAGTTCCTTGGCGTCTAGCTGTCCACTATATATCAACTTTTCAAGTCTGTCATCAATAAGATTGACATGCTCCTTGCCAATATCCAAAGAGTATCCCAGTATAGGAAGGCCGAGAAGATAGGCAACTAAGATGCATAGAGAATATTAATTTATCAGAGAGCTATTTGTGCATATACTATAGGCGGATTAGAGATTACCCAAAAAATGAGCTGCTTCATGTCTAGCAATCCTCTCTTGATAATCAGGAAAAAATGAAGAAAAGCCACCAATTGCAGCTTGAAGCAACCTACAACATCATAAAAGAGTGTCAATTAGCACAAGCATTCATGGGTTCTATGTTAACCCCATGTATAACTTTAAGAACTTCAACATGAAAACAAATAAATCAAAATAAATGATTGTTTTTGGCCTGAAAAGACAATATATTCCATACAAAGATTTTTTCTAATTTTTGTCATAAGAGGGAGCATGTAGATGCTAATTCTTACCCGGGGGAAATGCTCCCCACAGCCAAAACCACTAAAGAAATGCTCCCAATCAAATATGGTACAAAGAAGCCCCAATCCTACAAACAACAGTAACTGTCAGAACTCCTCTTCATTCTATATCTGATTTTGAAAATTACTTGAGCAACTGCATCGTTTCTTGATAAAAAAAATGCATTGGTTATTCCCGCAGCTCAAAGAAAACGATGTGCCCTTCAAGAAAATATAGTATAAAAATGATAGGAACTTTTTCTTAATAAAAGATAAAAGTATCGACCCAGAGTTTTGGCTTTTAATTCATGTTACTCGAATACAGATATCATCAATAAAGTAACAGGATACGCCTGGTTGGAAAAGTATGCAGGAAAAAAGACAAGACCCAACTTTCTATGTCTTGGCAGTTCATGCAGCATAGTAAACTACTGCTACACATGTTTGATGCGTAGTTACAGTTAAGAGATCAAAGAGTAGTAATTATTCCATTTGGGTTTATTTCCATGTATCAAATCCTTCAATTAACTCCCACCAGTTGGACTCAAGATATCCAGAATAAAATTTCTACTCCGGGATCCCACAGCAACAGAAGATAAATTAAAAAATTAACGCGCATGGTCAGGCTACAGAGAAATAGCATCAGTGTTAAGTAAAAATTTCTAAACAAATTAGAATAGCCTCGATATATGTGAGAAATGTAAGATAAATGTCAGTTTGTCTTCTCTCGTATACTGACCTGCTACTGAATGACAGAATGACAAAGGTAAGTGCTACTATATATGCAAGGAATATATTTTTATCCAATCTGGTAAGAAAAGCCTGGCCTATGTATCCTAGATTTTAGCGTGCAAAAGGTATGCTGTGACACCACTCCACATGACAACATTCTCGAGCTGGGTTTTCCCCAAATCAAATTGCTGCTTCAGTTAATTAAAGGAGGATGACTATGCAAAGATAACTTTGTGGCAATTTGACAAGTATTCAGAAATGGACTTCAGTTTGAACATGAACAAAATGCAAGGGAGGAAAACTAGAAAAAGCAAATAAGTTATACATTATGTTAATAAGATGCCTTAATGAAGCAGAAGTACACTTTTTAAGTATGTCGTCAACATTGCCAAGTCTCATACTTCCCTATAAAAGATGATTAAGAACAGTAGCAACGTGACGTCATCTTCCGAATCATACTCTCCAGAGAAACTGTACATGGCATATGAGCAGAGGAAGAGGAAATTAAGTTACCCCGGGAAGCTGGCCTGCAATGACACCTAAGAATCCTGTTGTCCCCACCACTGTAAAAAGGAAAGCCGCCTGCACCAATGAGATATTATCAGGAAAGGCCACACCACTCTGGTGTTTTAACTCATTCCTGCCCAAAACTTGTAGTCTTTTACACAAACCCTTTTTAGATTTATCAGGAGTAATACAGGTAATTATAAATGTATGGGCTAACTAAAGTACTAGTAATAAATAATTTTTATGCTCATACCATATGACAAAGACAGCTAAAGTGTCAGTGTATTTGTACTTACATCATTTCTGACGCTAGGAATTGCAAGGTTCTCTGCGTTTTTTAGTCCAAGAGTTGTCAATTCCCTGAGAGATGTCTGGTATCATACAACATAAATTGAACTGCTCAGTCTCCTAGCAAGATAACGCATAAAAGAGTTTTCAAAGCAGTGAACGAATTATACGTGGACATGAATAGGTTTGTAGATGTGGATAATGTAGTAGCACTTCGGCAGAACTTCACATTTTTAATAGACTGACCGTACGGCGTGAGACATATGGCTGAGAACTCCATTTCTTGGCCCAACCAACTTCACTCAGCTGATCAAGTGCCTCTTTGACAGCATTGCTATCTTTCTGCAGCACACATAAGTCTGTTAATTATCCATTCTAGAGCAGCTATAAGACTCAATCTGAGAATAAATTACTCAGAGAGAATGTTTAAGCATTGTGAGTTCATTCACATGGCATGTTAAATGTGCCTTATGAGTATTAAAATCCAGCACTTATTTATGCATTTCAAGTTTAGAATGACAAAAGAAGAAGAAGAAGAAGAAGAAGAAGAACAACCACAAACCAAGTTAAGAAATAAAATGATATGTATTCAACCTTGCATTTGGTTCTAGCAATAATAAATTTTCTTTTGGACTATTTTGTTTCTGCTGTTTAATCACAAGTAACTGCTTGCGAGGTCTACTTCCTGCTACAGAATTACTTTTGGAACAGCTTTGCTATTTCCTTCATTTCAGAAATATTGCACGAGGTTGAACAAGAAGAAGATGATCACAAACCGAGTTACGAAATAAAATGATATTTTTTCAACCTTGCATTTTGCAGTATTTTCTTTCTGCTTTCTATTTACTAGTAACTGCTTGCGAGGTGTATGGAACTGCCACAGCAATTACTTTTTGGAGCTTTGCTATTTCCTTCATTTCATAAGTACATTCCCTATTCCAATATTCAAATTCGACCAGAATAAAATTCTAAGAGTGCATCTTTTATTTATTTATTTCATACTTCTTGGTTTATCCATTAAACCAAGACAGAAGGTTTTATATATTCAATCTTATTTCTTAGTTTTCCAGAAAATCATAACTTATAACCTTGATTTTTCGTTTCTGGATAAACCAAGTGGGACCCCTAAATGGAGCACTCAATGTAGATTCATATCAGGGCAAAATACCCTTTCATCGTTATATACACGATTATAGCAGATGCTGAGTTCCTAGAATCCATTCCCGGAAGCTAACTGTTCTGCATTCCCGCAACAGGGTCCAATGCCCTTTCTGATCCTTTTTGCATATATTATTTATTGTGGTTAGCCAAAAAGTGTATAGATTTTTGTTCTGTGCTGCAATTTCTTGAGCTATGTGAGTTTCTAGAAGGCAATAAATTGATAAATCAGGCAGTGGCATCTACGAGGCAGCAAAGTAATCAATAGTTCATAGAAGTTATGTTAGAGGAAGCGGCTTGGACGACACATGCTGCATTTCTAATTGTGTAGAGAGAGAGAGAGAAAGAGAGAGAGAGAGAGAGAGAGAGAGAGAGCTTTGTTCTACCAGAAGCAATGTAAGCCACTGCATGACCAACTTGAAGCACCAAAAACAGAAACCCTTTTCTATTTCTACCCCTACACCACCATTTATGTGGACTACAAGTTTGAATTGAAAAAGATACATTGTACACATGAAAGAATTCAAATTAATTAGAGACTGCGCAACACAATCAAATTACTCATCAGTAAAATTACCAAAATTGAGTAGAGAGAGTACAAAAGTGAAGATTCATACTATAGACTAAAGTAAAAGTTGATAACTGCTCAAACTCAAAGCCATAAAACCAGAATTGTAAAATTTTAGTGTTGTAATTTCAAACCTTGACAATGGCGGATTCGAGGGACTTGATATCAATACCGGATGATGCAGCAGATGAGGCTCTGACTCGCCAACTTTTGAGGTTTAGAGAGAAGTTTGGATTTGGAACGTAGGCTGGCCTTGGAAGTGAAACCATGGAAGAAGATGCGCTCGTAAACATGCTTGGTTTGGTTCGACTCTCTCCAAATTGGCAAATGCAAATACAGTTGATGATAAGGTTTAGCCGTTGCTGCCACTGATCATCGCCAATTGTACATGATTTTATTATTATTATTTTTTTTAGAAGAAGTTTCAAAATAGTCCTTCAACTTTCAAAAAGCCATTGATTTAGTCCATAAATTAATTTTTGTGCCAATTTAGTCACTGAAATTTTCAAAAAGAAGCTAATTTGGTCCTTATTTTTTGGAACTCTTATGCACTTCATGGACTAAATCGGTGAGGTTCTAAAAGTTAAGGGACCAAATTGGCACAAAAATTAGTTCATGGACAAAATCAGTGAGTTTTTGAAAGTTCAGGAACCAAAATGAAACTTAATTCATGATTAAAAATAAAAGTCTTGTGTTCGAAACTTATTGAATGAATTATTTGAAGTAAGTTACGAATACGACCATAAATCCACCAATAAGAACATCTACTACGTTGTTTTGAATCTGTTTGGTAGCCGAGAAAAATTTGATGGTAAATTTACACTTTTCTTCTGATAATAATGGCATAATGCTAAAGTCATAGTAACATATATACAAGCCAAAGAATCTGCCATGGCAAAAACAAATTTGTTGTGCCATTAACAGGAAACCAAAATAATACAGAAACTAATAAAAAGCTAATTATTGACACACACAGTAATATGTTGTGCCATAAACAGAAAACCAAAATAACACAAATTTGTTGTGCCATGGAGCTCCCTGTGTTCTGCAGAATTCTTTCATTCTCCAATAGAAAGAATCTATCTGATATCAGTTTAAGCAAAAACAGCGACTTCTGCTCAGCCGAATTGAAGGCCTCTGCGAAGCTCTCAATCTCATTAATCTGTTGATTCAATTCCTTGATCCTTCTTTCGGATTCATCGCTAGGCATATTTCTGGCCTTCTCCTCCTCATGGTCCCGAAGTATAATCTTGCGTCTCAGCATTGGTGAGCTCTCCAGGAAACTTTGAAATCCCTCGTTGATTTCTTTAAACAAGGCTTTCCAGCACGCTTTGGAATTGTGGGGAGAAAATCATGTCACTGCCTCTGAAGGCTTCAAAGACTTCTTCTTACCTGCCAATTTACTGTCCGGAGTCCTACGAACACAAACAACGGGTGATTTTTTTTTCTTTTGGATCAATTAGGAACTTGCGCGTTTGACGCTTTGGCAGCTTTCCTGCCTCCTTCTTCTTGAAATCCTACAAAACCACAGGCCGGATATAAATAGATACATTTAATTCTAAAGGAAAGAAACTTCAGTAAGTGTCACATTACACACGTCTTCCATTTCTTTAAGGGCCGTTCGTACCATTCTCTGGTCCATCTTCTTTAGCATCTATAAAACCGCAGGCCAATTAGGATATAAGTATACACATGGTGATTCTAATTGAAAAAACACCACCGAAGTGTCACATTACATACATCGGTGACTTGTCTGAGATAAATTTCTTTCCGTTCTGGCTCCAGCCCGGCAATAACCTATAAAACCACAGGCCCTACTAGGATACAAGGAGATGCATTCGAGTCTAACGAGAAAAAAAAAGAAAAGAAAAACTACTGCAACCCTCACATTACATACCTCAAGGATTTGTTTAAGGCCATCTGCAGTTCCAGGAGCGTGTGGTTCTTTCTTTCGCAAACAAAAATATGCTTTAAATCAGGATATAAATAGATATACATTTGATTCTAAAGGAAAGAAAATTCAGCAAGTGTACACATGGTGATTCTAATTGAAAAAACACTACCGAAGTGTCACATTACATACATCAAAGACTTGTCTCAGAACAATTTCTTTCCGTTCTGGCTTCATCGTGGCAGTAATCTATAAAACCAAGGGCCCTATTAGGATACAAGTAGATACATTTGACTAACGAGAAAAAAAAAATACTGCAACTGTCACATTACATACCTCACAGATTTCTTTAAGGTTACCTTTTATCTCTGCAGTTTGAGGATTGTCTGGCGCTTTCTGTCGCAAATGAAAATATGTTTTAAAGCAAGCATCTTTATCCATTACACCGAAAAGCTGAAACGAAATGCATCAGAAATCTACCTTCTTCAACCTATCGAGTGGCACTTTGTGTCACAAATGAAAATATGCTTTAGGAAGAGAGAATAGCCAAAAAAAAAAGCAAGCATTTTTATCTATTACGCCAAAAAGCTGAAATGAAATGCATTAGAAATCTACCTTCTTCGACTTAGCATTGACAGTAAAATCCCTATTAGTACCACTTCTCATGCCTAATAGTGCCCTTCTAGGGGTTTTCATCGAAACGCCACTAATCATACCATTGCTAGAGCTCGGAAAAAGATCCAAAGCTAACAACTTGCCGGTAAAAGTCACCCGGGACAACTGAGATATCAAAGCCATTCCTCCAAACTTTCCACTAAGATTCAATAAAAACAGATTCAAATACCCCAATAACGGGTCAAACCATCACAAACACACAAACAAAGAAGCAATATTTTTTTTCTTCTCACATATTACACACTAATCCATGAAATGCAAAGATATTCAAATTTAATCTTTACCCCAATAGCAGGATCAGATCAAATCAAATCAAATCAAATCAGCAAAGCAAAAATATCAAATTTCTTCAGAACTACACAGTTATGTATGGAAATGAAAATTCAAAATTCACAAAAATGAAAGCTTTAAAGTTTAAACAACTATAATTACATAGAGTTGAGCTGAAACAGTAAGCATAGATTCAACATTTAAAGCCAACAATTGATTTGGAGACTGACCTGTGAAATTGTAGAAAGAGAAAGAAGGACCTTTGAGAAGAGAGAGAGAGAGAGAGAGTCAAGAAATTAAAAAAAATTAAAAAACCCTAATGTTAATTTTCACAAAGTTGAGTAGGTGAGCTAAAACCCTTAAACGACGTCGTTTTGCATAACCTTATCCAATACGGATAGATTTTTTTTTTGGGCCGTTCTGTATCTTTGCATACACTCGTCTTCTTCTTCTTCTTGGGAAGATTTTCATGGCGCAGACGCTGTCAAATGGTAACTTTGCTGCTTGTTATGGATCTGTTTGGCTAGCGAGAAACATTTGGGTTTCTTAAAGTTTGCATTTTTCTGAGCGTTAACGTGACTCTCATTTTGGGTTCTGCAGAGACGATTCTCGAACGCCTGAGAAATGGGACTGCTCAGTTCGAGCTCACCTCGTCGCCGGTTGCTTCCATTTCAGCTCCTTACTCACGTCCCTCCCCGCTGCCGTTTCTCGCCGATAACAACAATGCTGGGTTCTTCGCGCGAATCGGACCATCTCTGTGAGTTCCCTTTCCATTCATAAACCCTAAACCCTGATTTTCTACGAACAAAATTTGCAAAATGAGGCTCATTTTCGCTTACCCAGAAAAGAAAATTTGGAAATTTTCTCAACCCCATGATTTGATTGCCAGAGGGTCACCGGCGATGAGGAAAATTGAGCGCTTTTCGGTTAGGAAAGTTACTGGGGATGGAAGATGCCTCTTTCGAGCACTGGTATCAATATCATCACCTGATTTTGCTTTTTCATCTTTGATTTTGTGGTTTTACTGTGATAGCTGGTTTTTGTAATCCTAGTAACTATGGAGGTTTTGAGAAGACTGAGTCACAGTTCAAAATTTGGTACTGAGCTCCCTATGTTGTGCAGAATTCTTTGATGTCCTATATAGTTTGATATCATCTTACATTGTAAATAAATTAAGGGCTTCTTCGATCTTCGGCTTTGCCTATGCATTTATCCGAATGTAGGCTGAATCTTTGTTAGTTACAGCATTCTGGTGGTAAATCTCAGAGTCTTGATGACGTAGTAGCTCGAAAATCTCCATTTCGAACTGACGTAGTTTCTACTTGATGACAATATTAGGTTAAAGGAATGGCTTTGAACAAGGGTATGAGTCTCAATGCGTGGCAAGAGCGAGATGATGCAGGTATCCTGGCCGTGTTTATGCTTGTATGGGTCCACATTGATGTCAATTCCATGTAGCTTTGGTTCTAACGAGCCCCTTCTGGTTACAATGTTATAGATCTCTTTTGCACAATTTGAATGTAGTAATTGGAAGCTGCTTTTTATTTACTTCTATTTTTTCATCCTTTCTACTGAGTAGGGCTAGTTAAGTGGTGATATGAACAGGTTAAAGATACAACATGCACCAAAAAATAAGTTTTTGCTCCCTTTTGAACTATTTTGACCTCTGTGTTGTCAGTTCTATTGAGGGTTGTATAGGATTTCAGCTACGACTGGTTCTTTATAGAGATCCGTTGTTTTTCTAATACTCATAGTTAAAACTCCCATTCAGCAATGTCTATGGCTTATATATTTAGGTTTTTGTAGAGATTGTTGGGATTAGATGGTTATAAACTTTAATATGTTGACCACAATCTGTTGCATAAAATGCAGATGAGTTACGAATGGCTGTGAAAGAGGTCATATGTGACAATGATAAAGAACGCCACCAGTACGAAGAAGCACTGATTGCAATAACTGTTGATGAGTCTTTGAAACGGTAAGCCTTCAATCATTTCAATATGTCTTATGCTTGAAATCTATTGCCTTGTAGTTGTAACATGTTCATAATTGCCTCTGTCTAGGTACTGCCAACGTATTGAGCGATCTGATTTCTGGGGAGGAGAGTCGGAGTTACTGGTTAGTACCTATGATGCTTTCTTATTTGAACCCCAATGTTTGACCTTTGCCTTTTTGCTTCTTGTAATTGGTATTTGGATCAAACATAAATAGATTTGTATGATCGTATGAGCTTCCTTGAAGTGTACTTGTTGGGCAGTAATCTTTAGATTTTATGACTTACAAGTTATAACTGAAGTATATAACGTGCTAAGATGTTTGCAATCGGAATAGCATAGAGAAGATGGGGTTCTAAACCATGCCTTCACATAACAGTGCCTCTATTGTTGGCTTCACCATAAATCTCTCTCTCTCTCTCTCTCTCTCTCTCTCTCTCTGTGCATCGTGCAGCTGACTCTTGTGTGCAGTCATGTAAAAATTGTATACATTTCTTATCAGTGATAACATACTAACCAAGGGCCATTAATACTCCAGGTGCTCTCAAAATTGTGCAAGCAGCCGATCACTGTTTACATACCAGAGCATGAGGTATGTTTTCCACTGAAAAAATCATCTGATTTGATACTTAACCTGGCTGTGTGACCGTGTGGAAGGTGGATCGTGTCCATTCTCTCTCTCTCTCTCTATCTATATTGTGTATTGGGTTGTGTGTTTGGTGATTACTGTTTGTTTCTCTAATAATTCTTGCTTACTTTATGTTAAATTAAATTGCAGCATAAAGGAAGGGGATCTGGTGTTATTCCCATAGCGGAGTATGGAGCTGAGTTCGCAAAGGGTTCAAAAAAGGAAAAACCGAGGAAAGTTGTAAGGCTTCTGTACAGCGGCAAGAATCACTATGATCTGCTTGTCTGAGACCCAATGTGGATGAAAGCCCGACGCCCGCTCTAGAAGCTGCAGACTGGAGGTAGATTAAGGCAAATACAAACGGTGATACTAGCATAAAGAAGTTACATGACGCCATTTATTTTGGATTCCCATGGATGAAATTGTATGTAGAAACTTCACTCATTATCCTCGATAGGAACTGAGAGCAAGTTTCTTCTTTTTTTGAGTAGAAAATGCTGGCATTTTCTTTTTAAAGCATGTATTGCGACTTAATTGTTATAAATGAAAATTACCAGAAGTCAGTTTCAGTTGAGATGAGTTCTTGATTGATGAAGATTTGAACTTGGGCAATCCATTGACTTACAACTTTATCAGTAGAACAATTTGTGATTTTTTTTTTTTGAGGGAGACCAATTTGTGATACTAGTTAATTATCAAAATAAGAGTGAAAATGCCAATCAATATTTGGTTCAACTACATCATTCTCTGCAACTATTCATCAATACTTTTTTTTATGTATTTAGTAGTAAATTGTAATTTTTGAATAAATTGATAGTTACTTGTCAAAAAACCAATTTGAGTAAATGATACACAACTTCGACAAAATTAAAATTAGAGAGACTTCATAAATTAAAGTACCTCAATACACTTTACAAATCAATCAAGTACTCGCCAATGATATATTTCGATTCTGATTTAATAGTGTCTAAATCATTTTCTCGAGTTTTCATCATTTACTTCTCATAATACGAATTATTTAAACTTGAAA
>JAYMTT010000283.1:0-14729 GCA_036898025.1 Hypseocharis bilobata
GTTCTTTTTGGACTCGTTGTTTGTCCCTGGCTCTTTGTCCGTTACGGAATCTTGACCGCGGCCGATGGTGTAGCCCACGCGCCGGTGCAAGACTCCGATCAGGGACCTCCAGGCCAGACCTACGCCACCGCATGCGCAGGCACTTGCATTGGCTTGTTCGAATTCAGCTCGATCGTCTTCATGTAAATGGATTGGAGGTACAGAATTTTGTAGGCGATGATGATCTCTCCCTCTCTTCTGTGTTGTTTGTTTAATTTTGTTTTTATTTCATGCATGGTGTAATTCAGGCTCGATCTTTTGATGCTTTTTACCCCCTTCTTTCTTTTTTGTGGTGTTTTCGATTGTTGCATTTCGTGCTGTTTGGCTGCTGAGAAAACAGGGCCAGAGTTAAAACAGTTGTTGTCATTCTGCCGTTTATTTGCTCGGCAACCAAAATGGGGGTGTTGTTTCTATTCTGACTTAAAGTGACAGTTTTACCGTTCCTAACGTATTCAAAGTTGTAGTAATTTTTTTTGTTGAAACTTCTGGCATTTCTATTTCCTTGTTTCATTATACTCTTCTTGCTTGCTTGTTTCTTTCGCTGCTTCTATTTGTGTTTCTTTTTGGTATATTTTTAGAGTTCTCTATTATACTTATTATTCAATTGCTGGGTGAACTGTTGACCAACTTTAACCAACATTGAGTTTACTTACTTCCATTGAGGCGCTCCGTTGCTAGAATTGCACAGATTTCATGGATTATAGCTGACATAAAAACATTTATGACTGACAAATGAATTGTTTATTGGATCATTGATTGAGTATACTGTTGAGGGCTGCCTTAGATTTTTGTTGATCTTGGTTATTGCAGTTATTACATTCAGGGGCTCATTTTTGACTCGCAGAGGTTAGGTGAAGGCTCAGTTTGTGCAGTTTGTCGGGGTCTATGAACTACATTTTCTGGGTTTTGGCAGTTTCAAAATGGTATTCCTAATTACTCCAGTTGCTATTCGATTGTCTTAGTATATTATAGTAGAATTGAATGTGTGTTGTATATTCTCTCACCCTTTTAACCATCTTCTAGGGTGAGCTACCAAAATATGCTGCCAACAAAAGTTCCTTAAACCATGAAGGTGAGAGAGCTATAGTGCCCAAGGCTGAACCCGAGATCTTGGATTTCGAGTTGCCACCTGAGAACATGTGGTCGAGGGATGTTGGGGTATGTCTGGAATTTTTCATTAGTTACTGATACATTTATAGGATTCGTATCTGACATACTTTTGAATATTTTATTGTATCTTATCGTAGTAAACTTATTTAGCATTTCTCTATTGGTTCATCACGTCACCCAGTCTTGCACATGAAAGATGCAAGTTCTAGTAATTATTACTAAGCAATATTTTTCTATGGAATGCCCAATCTTGCTGGACAAATGGCATGGTGCTCGTTGAAGGCAAATGGACCTTTGAAGCTAGGTCTTATCTTCTGTCTATGTGAAGTTTTCATAGATGGCAGCTCAGTCATATAGTGATCATTTTGTTTCACTTTCTTCCATGTGGGTGCTTCTTCCTTAAGGAATCAGGGGGGTGAATGTGACCTACTGTCTCTTCTGCCCTCTATTCTTTTTTGTTCTTAAAATGCATTTAGGAGTTTCAATGCTTGTTATACACATATCATCAGTTTTTTTTTGGTCCATTTGGAGGTTGTCTGTTGTACCATAAGCTCTGTGTATATTGTGAAGTAGCACTCATGAGTTGAGTAATATTTTTGCAATAATATGGGTACTGTTTTCACGTTGATGCTCATCCCATCTTGCCTACAGACAGCAGCTCGCGTCTTTTAGCAGTTTGTCACCAGGAGTTGTTAACCCCCAATTTTGGATTAAATAATTGTTCTACTGCTCTTAGGCATCATCTCTCATGTTTTTCAGTAATTATTGCACAAGTGCACAGGACCATTTTTATTCTTTTCACTGTCCATGGTAATACCATTTGGGACCTTTGAAGTTTTAATCAATATTCAGCTGATTCAACTGGTAAAGTTTTTTATTGTTGTACCAAGAGCGTGAATAATATTTTGTCTACATCAGGGTTGGTTAGATTCTGGATAGGGGAGAGACACCTTGTTCTGTAGCCAGCCTTCAGACCAAAAGCAAAAGGGAAAAAAAGAAGAAATATTTGTTTGTGTTGTATGCTTGTACATATTATGTTTATGATGAATAATTGTTATTGCACCTCTTTGCTGAATAAATAATAATTCTACCATTATTAGGCACCAGGGTTCATGTACTTTGGCAAAGTATGGATAAATTTCAGTTTTACTATTATGTTTGTCCAGGGTAATACTCAATTTTAAGTTGTTTCATCATGGACGAATTATAAGAAGGATTTTACTTGTTCACTTGTTATATGCTTCTACAAATATTCATGAGTATTCTGGATTAATATTGACTGTATCTTGCAGATACTTTGCTTCCCACATATATCTTTGTCATTGCCAATTGGACCTGTAAATTCAAATAATGGGTTTTACTCATGGGAGTTCCTTACTTTTCTACTGTAATTCTTATATGATTCAGGACAATGTTGCAAGTTCATCTGGAAGCAATTTGAGATCCTCCTTCATAGGGATGGGATTCTCACCGTCTCTGGTCGACAAAGTGATTGAAGAAAAGGGTAGGTTGTGCATAAATGTAGATTTTATATTCTTTTATCTTCTTGTCACCTAAAGTTTTCCCCTTGGCTTTATCCACTCTGGAAGATACTCTTCCAGGCAATTGAATTTAGTTTCATATATTTATTTATTTTTAGTTAGGGTATGAAATGCCAAAGACTTCTACTGAGATTTTGATGGTTTTGGATGTTCTCTTAAATCTAGGTGAAGATGATGTTGACTTGTTAGTGGAGACTCTCTTTGCTTATTCTGTAAGTACGCAAATATTGATTGTTATAATATCGCTGCCTTTTGTTTTGATTTTTTGTTATTGTTATTGTTATTTATATATTTGTTATTATTACCTTTTTCCTCAAGAGAAGATGTCATCACAATGTTCTCCTTGTTTAGATTTTCGAAAATATAATCTCTTTCGTGACTCTATCTGGTAAGGTTTTAATTCATGCTGTCTGTTATTTTCATTCCTTCTTAAGTGAAACAGTGAGTAGAAAAGCATATTATAGACTGAACAATGTTATACAGTTGGTTCAGTTTCTTCCATTGCTTACACATTATTTGTTTAATCGCTTTCTTAGTTTGAGTGAAATGCGAACTAGTCTAATTTCTTCTTTGAGGAGTGTGGAATAGTGGAAAAGTTGCTGAATAGCGAGACATTATGGCTGATTCAGTCACTTATTATGATAGTAGGGTAAATCTGTGATGCCTTGCATCTGTTTTGGTACTTAGTAGAAGCTCAAATTGAGTTTCCTACTCCAATTATTCATGTTATCAGCTTCCTTTGAATATTGTGAAGTGTCCTATAACCTAGCTATTTCATTGCTTTTCCGGTGCTCGTTGTCGTTCTATTTTTTTTCCTACATAAGTTGCTATGTTTAACGGCAACGGTGCACTACCTAGTATATGGTAGCTATATTTATATCAGCGTTGTCAAATTATAGCTTGATTTTGTTTTGTGGCTATCACTGCCTCACAAATTTCCTTAGTGATTTATGTACAAATAGCTCTAAACTTTAGGCCTTTACTGAGGAAAAATTGTCCTTTAATTGTTAAATTATTGCAGATCTTGATTTACCATTGTGGTGCTTTATTGGTTCGTAGTCTGTCCATTTCTTTCTTCTACGCCCCTAGAAAATAAGAAGGTTTATGTTGAATGTGTTAATTTTGGGACATCTTGCGGAGGATTGAGAACGATGAGGAAATGGGGTCTGGCAGTTCGAAGAACATGCGTTTTTGAAACATTAATCAATCGGAACTTATATTTGTTATTGTTAAGAAAATTACATAATCCTTATGAAATATCTAGAGAGTCCAGCTGTTTCTCTCCCCAAAATACTGGTATTTTTCACTTCCTAGTTTCTTTAGTATTTGCATTCATTAACAAGGAAGTGAGCTATAGTCATCCAGTTTTTAAAGTTGAGCTACAATAACTAAAACTGCTTTTGAAAGGAATAGCTGCTGTGAAAATCAGATTCTGGCTCATCATCGTATTTCTTGATACCTAATTAATAGACTGCAAGGACAGGAGCAGTCCTTGAGGATCTACTCTGGCGGTGATATAAACATGCTCTTTCTTTAACAGTATGACATAATTTCGTTGGTGACCAATTTGAATAACTGTAGGGCATCTCTATTACAAATTTTGTTGCTCTTAATCGATTAGTTATTTAATAAATTAGATTAGAAGGTTCAGGAACCACATTAAGGTGGTTTTAACATATCTATTTTATCCCCCTCTGACAGATTAATGAGTATTATTTGTTTTATCTTTTTGATATTTTCTGATTGGATAGTGGTCATAGAGCAGATGGTTTGTTGAATATACCTGTCTGCAGAAAGTTATAAATATACCTTATGGGCTGGAAAACGGTGATTGTTCTCAGTAGAAAGCAAAAAAGCAATCAGATGGGAATTTACTTTCATGATTCTTTTTTTCTTTTCTCTTTATCCAAATATATCAACAACTAGATAGCGGATAAGATTTTTTTTTCTTTTCGTCTCAGCTGTAAGTTGTGACATATATTATTGTTCAAATATGTGTTACGTATGTATAACTAGCTTCCGCTGACCTGCTTTGAAATGAATAGTCTCTTCAGAAATCAAATGCTGAATCATCAGATTCTTTAGATAGCTTGTTTGATGACAAGGGTGTTAATACTCCTCCAGAAGTGTCCACCATTGTTCAACCAAAAGAGGTAAGCAAGCACCTACTGTTTTGTTTGTTTTGTTTGTATGACGGCTTTGCTCTTCTTTTTTCTATTTTTTCTTCCTTTCCCTCAATCAAGAAGGAGAAATTACATACCCCCGCCCCAATTGTGTTTTGAGGGAGTTTCATTGTGGCTACCTGTGTTTTAAAACTAGCACCTAATTACTGGTAAGAAGTGATGCAAAACATTAAAAGGACTTCAAAACTTTTGACATAAAAGGACACAATGACTGTTATACCCTCATATAAGAAGGTAATATACGATTATTTACATCTTTCTTTTTTTCTGAATGGTCGATTATTTACATCAACTACGCCAAAAATGAAAAAAAGCTATAGTAACATGGCTTTCAGCACATCTATAATTTGGAAAGTGCAATGTTTGACGGGAATTATTAATATGGTATCTCTCATTTATTCTATTAAGTTTCTGTTGAACAATAAGAACATCAGTACTAGAGTTCCTTATAAGAATAACAAGAATGCAGAGATCTGTGAGGAAAAATGGAAAAGATAAAAAAAAAAAAAAGAAGAAGAAAATTGCAATCAAGAAACAAAGAAATCATATATAAATTGTAATTGAAAATCAAATGCAGTTTTCCTAATCCAAAAGCATAATAAAAGGTTGTTCTGAAACATCTCCACACTGATGTCCTGAAGTCTTTGAGCTTTTACTTCACTCCCCACAGTGAACAGATCTATCTGAATTAACTGCCAGATAGGTTTCTTGTGTCTCGCTTTTCTGAACTAAATAAGCAGCAGTAATCAATTTCCTCGAGCTGCATCCAACCGTCTAATAATCATTCACGTTCTTGTAACGATCCATGCTACCAGTTACTTTTGCACCTATTATTATCTCTCCGCTTGGGATAATAGCTGCAGTAGCAAACCCTTCAATTATAGTACCCCTGTAATGAGCCCCCCTGCGGTACTCCCACCACCTGCCCTCATTGTCAACATCCATAGGAAAGAAAAATGCTTCCCATTATCCATGAAACTTTGGGAACCTACATACTCAATCTGGCCAGGTATTGGTTGTTCTTTAGCAGAATATCAATCTGGTGTATGTTCAGATATGACATTCTCTCTTCTATCCTACATTTTTTTTCTTTCTTTCTGTTTTCTCCCCTTTTCCCTTCTTGAAAATCTTGCAGGGGTAAAAGGAAAGAAGAAATGTTGAGGAATGCTGTTATCCTCTTACATGAAATTGAGCTTTTGAGTTGCACGATTTCAATAGAAACCTTTTGGAAGTTGTAAGTGATGTTTCGCCGTGGAATTTTAGCAAAGATTGGCTATTTATGACTTCCCATTATCACAATCTTATATAACAGTTGAATATCACATGGGAATTTTAGCGATTATGGTTGTACCATGTGCTATGTAGGAATATATATAGTTGAAATCATAGTACAAACTTCAAATCTTCCATAAAAATTATACGTCCATGTGTAGAGAGATATGAAGTTATACCTCCAATGGATCATGTAAAAGTAATGGCCCCTTATATCCAAATACAACTGGCTTATGGACAATAAAAGATATATATTACATATGGGGAAAAGAATTACTGTAAAGTGGTGATAAAGGTAATAGTTATATCTTACTGGTTGGATAATCTAATTAAGTTTTTTACTCCTAAAAGGATCTACTTAAATTAACTAGAAAAGTAACTTATATATTACGAATATACATGGAAAATATTTTAACCTAAGGGAAAAATAAAAAAAAAAGTACACAGAATTTTAAAAAAAGAAGAAGAAAAGAAATATAAAGGATGCCTGTGCACTGCACGGGTAACATGCTAGTTGATATTTTGGGACATTTGTAACACCTTGTCAAGGAGTATTATTTTGATTAGAGCCGAAGTAATAATCCTATATAGTAGTAAAGTTGATCCATTAACTGTCCTAGAAGTCTCTCTGAATGCCACATATGAATTTTATCAATTGTGGTTGTTCCATGTTTTGTATGAAGATATATAGTTCAAATCAACTACAAAAATTATACATCTATGTATAGAGGGGTATGAAGTTATACCTCGAATGGATCATGTAAAAGTAAGGGTCCCTAGAATCCAAAGACAACTAGCTTATCAACAATAAAAGAGCTATCTTACGTACTAGGAAAACAGTTGCTACAGAAAGAGGCTCTACTTAAATATTCTGAAAAAGGTAGTAATAGTTATATCTTGTGGGAGAAACTAATTGAATTTTTTACTACTAAAAGGATCTACCTAAATGAACTAGAAAAGTAACTTACAACTTACAATATACATGGAAAATGTTTTAAAACAAAAGGAGAAATTAAAAGCAAAGGAGAATTCTAAAAAGGGAAAATAAATACATAGCATGCCCTGAACCGCACGGGTAACATGCTAGTTGATAGTTTGGGACATTTGTATCACCCTTGTCATGGACCGCTATTGATCTTGCTCTGACTTTCTTCTCTCGCTAGATAATCTTTGGTATTGCTGGGAAATGTGCATCTTATCATGCTAATAAACTTCTATGGTCATGATTATTGCAATTATAGCCCTTTCTGTATTTTAGTCTGTTTATGATGTTGCATAATCTTCTATCTCTGGCAGGAGCCTGATTTATTTGATGACGTTAAAGATGGCAAAAGAGCATCCTTACTAATGATGAACTTCTCTGTAAATGAAGTCGACTTTGCAATAAATAAGCTCGGTATGTAAAAGGCTTTTGAAAATTTCAATGTTGTAGAAGAATGTTAGTCTTTCTTGAAACCTTTTTATGCCTATTGTGGAATTTGCTGTTGTAGTGCTCTCAATGACAATTGAGAAACATTTCTAAGTTCACTTGTTTTAGCTTATGTCTAGACCTTTCACTTGGACGTACTGTTGATATCAACTTATTCAATTTCGGGACAGCCTTTTAATGTAGGTTGCCCGGGAAATGGTTGCATTTTGAGAAACTCTTTTTGAGAAGTTATAGAAACTTTGCAGAACTTTGGAAACATAAGAACATGCTTGGTGAGATACAGTGAGACTTATTTTTAGTATATAGGCTTAGAAGGGTGTTTTCTAGTGCATGAAAGAAAAAATACATGCATGAGTTGAGGAGAAGATGTTGCCGACTGAAATATATGCTATATATCTATAAAGAACTTTTAAAAGTTGGGGTTATACTGACACTTGGAGCTCTAAATGAAGGGAAGCACTTGATAAATTAGAAAGTTGTGTTTCTACAGAGTTTATGTATAATGAAACTGAAAAAGTACGTATTAATGTTATTATTGCTTTTTATATTGTTGCTAATGTCATTCATGTTGTGAATATTTCTATTGTTGCTGAGCGTGGGTGAGACATCAATTCAGATTGCATGACCAATATTAAGTATTTGTTTTATGATTCTACACATCTGAGGTATGCATGTCCAGGCGTAGATACTTCATCTTGTGCTTAATAAAACTATTATTCTAGTGCAGAGGCACTTTTATATTCCTTGCGTAATACGTCTAATGTTGCAATTTCGACCTTGTTCTTATTATGTTGCATATCAGGTGAAGAGGCCCCGATTAATGAAATGGTAGACTTCATCATCGCTGCCCAGATAGCTGAAAAGTATGAAAACGAAGTGGAGGACACAACTAAAGGTGTTGAAGAGAGAAATGAGGTATTTAATGGTCCTATGATCAAGATTTGAGAAGTATTTAGTTTCATGACATCTCTGAATGTTAACTACATAATTTCCACATCTGTATTACGCAAATATTTGTGTTAGTCTATCTGAGCATGATATATCATATTATTTAATTCAAGTTTGTTGCATATACAATTGAATATGACATTATGACAGTTATTATTTTTTTTTTCAGCTTTCTTGGTTCTTTTTGGTTGCTAAAATTACAAGATCATGGAAACTTCTTAAGTTTTTCTACATGTTATGTATTGTTGTGAAGAATATTAATGTGGAAAAAATGGCGGCCCAGTGCACGAGGCTCCCACACTTGTGGGGTCTAGGATGTCCCACAAGTGTGGGAGCCTCGTGCACTGGGCCACCCTTTTTCTCCCCACATTATAATGATAGTTATATACTGAAGTGAATAAAGTATTCTTAAGATGCTTTGTTGATTACTGCAATTGTTTCTCATGAGTTCATCTTGGCTACAGAGGCGATTTTTTCTTCTATCTTACCATGGAACCGGTGTTCTAGGTGAATTGTATACTTGAGACTAAGAGATAGAAAGCCAGTAGTTGATTTACTCTGCCCTTAGTGTCGGTGCTGCTCAAAAATGAAAGGAACAATGCTAAATAACCTCCGGCACTGTGCAGCGAATCAAATAGACCCCTCCTATTCATCTTGTCTAATAGATCCCCTCTTGTATGGGAATTGTCTCTATATTGTTGTATGTAAAGGCCTTTTGCACCCTGGGATCTGATACGATAATTCCTATTTTAATGGGGGCCTAATTGATTGGAGGGAGTCCTTTTGATTAATGACATGGTATTAAAGGATGTTTTAGCATTTTTCCTACTACACGTATATTACCCAATAGTGGCAGAATGGGCAGATCTTGGTGCTCTGTTGCCCTTCAAGCACTAAGAGATTATTAGACTAGTAATGAGGTATCCATCTCCTTTAGCTTTTGTTCTTTTCGGAAAGTGTCAAAGACTCGAAGTGAGGAAGGAGTTAACTTGTATGGTTCATGAAAGTACATACTGTGATGTTGTTTTCTTTATATTTATGTGTCAACATGTATCTTATGTCATTTGAATGGCCATATAAAATTATCTTCTGTTTATGTTCCTTCTTGGATTCATTGCTCAACATATAAGTTATATAATTTAAATGGTATCTAATACTAGTTTAACCTTTTAATTCCAAGGATACTATTAATGAAACCTTATTTGGGACTATGGACAAAACACTTCGTTTGCTGCAAATGGGTTTCTCTGAGAATCAAGTTTCAGCTGCTATTGAGAAGTTCGGTGAGTAAATATCATCAATCCATTATATCGAGTAATATGGTTCTTTTCTTTTTGCAGTATTTCTACCATTGAAGGCTTCAGGTGCTATCTATGGCTCTGGATTTCTATGTTCTTTCTTACCCGTTATTTTTTCTTTACTAATAATAAAACTGCTGACCTTAAAAACGGCAGGCAAACAAGATATCTAAAAGCCAGACACCAGGTTTTCTAAGAATATGATAATTTACCATAAATGTTTAAAAAATAAAAAAAAAGATTTACATAATTTGTGGGCTTTAACATTGCCTTATTTTTCTACATTTGTTAGTCTCTTGTACCCCCCTGCCACCATAAATATATCTTGTCAAAGTTATGTTGCTGCCTCAGCCCCACTTTTTTCCTTCTCTTGGGCTCTCTGTTTGGAATTACAGTGTTCCCCATGTTAAAGCTTTCATCTCTCAAAAGATTTGACTTGTGGTGTTTGGTTTGTCATGGACTTGCATTGTACTCAATCCCATCTTTGATTTTTTTTTCTTTTCAATTTGGCTTGGTCTAATATTTGAAGTTTAATCATTCATTGCCTTACAGGTCCGGAAGTTCCTATTTCAGAGCTTGCTGACTCAATTTTTGCGGGCCAAATTGCTGATGATTATCTTGAACAAGATAAGGTTTGCGTTGAATCTTGACCACTTTTATTTATTTAATTTTCTACTTTCTCCTAGTATTATTTATTAGTTTACATTTGTTTTGTTAGTTTATATCTTCACTGGGTTAATCATTACTCCTCCGTCCAACTTTAACTATCACGTTTGACTTTTAGCAAAGATTAAGGATAAGTTTGTTAGTCCACGACTTTGCACTTTCTACCCTTGTAACAAACTCCTAAAGTTGTTGCAACTAACTACTTAAGGGATACCATTAAAAAAGTGGAGTCTAATTTGTTATTAAAAAGGAAGGTGGACAGTAATTGTTGGACAACTCTTTCAGGAAAGTAAGTCAGTTATTGTCAGACGGAGGGAGTAGTTCATATTTTATAAACATATTAGTTGTGGGTGAGTTTTCCTTGACAGATATCTTGTAGAGTTGATTTAGCTACCTTAATGTTCTTGCTTAGATTTCGCACCTTACGCTTGGATTTCAATGCCCATAGAACTTAAGAATTAGGGGACATGTTATAATTGAAAAATGCCTTATTATATGCTTGGACAAATGGACTTCTTATTCGTTCTTTTGGCTTGATTTGTTTAAAGGTTTGTGGTGCTCCTGGTGTGGGAATGGAAGATGGCCTAAGAAATCATCCTTATGGTTCAGTAAGAGTAAAAACTGAGGATTTTACTCCAGATGCTGTTCCTGAGTCGAGGGATATTAACCTTGAGATGAATCATAAAGGGAAAAGACCAAAACAGGAGTGTTTTGATGACAATCTGGATGCTGCCTCTCAGTGTCGGCGTACTGACTTTGGAGAAAACCGTAAAGGAAAAAGGCCAAAACAAGAGTATATTGATGACTCGAGCTCTTTTCTCAGGACCACATGGCTAGGAGAAAAAGTTTGCGCTAAATCCTCCATATATGATGTCCCACCGTTCAAATCCAATCCTTGCAAAAGTCTTGACCGGATGGTGGCCAAACCTCCATATTTCTTTTATGGAAACGTTGTGAATGTTTCTCATGATTCATGGGCCAAAATTTCACAATTCTTATATGCAGTTGCGCCTGAATTTGTGAATACTCGGTTCTTTTCGGCCTTGAGTAGGAAGGAAGGGTATGTACACAATCTTCCGACTGAAAGCAGGTTTCACATCATTCCAAAGCCACCAATGACAATTGAAGATGCGATACCGCATACGAAGAAATGGTGGCCATCATGGGATACTAGGAAACAGGTGAGCTGCATCAGTTCTGAGACTAGTGGAATTTCTCAGCTGTGTGATAGACTTGGAAAGATATTAATTGATTCTCGAGGACTGCTTTCACCTGAACAGCAGAAGGACATCCTTCATCATTGCCGGGTGCTAAATCTTGTGTGGGTTGGTCGCCACAAACTGGGCCCTGTCGAGCCTGAACATTTAGAGCGCATTCTAGGCTACCCTTTGAATCACACACAAGATGCTGGAATTAGTTTAGTAGAAAGGCTTCAGGCACTGAAATACTGCTTCCAGACAGACACCTTAGGCTATCATCTATCCGTCTTGAAGTCTATGTACCCAGGTGGATTAACTATGTTGTCAATTTTTAGTGGCATCGGTGGGGCAGAAATTGCTCTACATCAGCTTGGCATCCGTTTGAAAGGTGTGGTCTCTGTGGAGACTTCTGTATCAAAGCGGAGGATTCTGAAGAGGTGGTGGGAAAATACCGGACAAAGTGGGGAATTGGTCCAAATCGAAGATATTCAGAAGCTAACAAGTAGCAAGATTCAGAGTCTGATTGAGAAGTTTGGTGGTTTTGACTTTATAATATGTCAGAGCCCTTGTAGTAGCTCTTCACTTAGTCCTAAAAAGGCTGCAGATAGTGACAGTCTTCCAGGTTTTGACTTCTCGTTGTTTTACGAGTTTGTTCGTGTTTTGCAACGTGTAAGGAGTATGAGGTAAAGAAAGAGTTGACTTCCCCCTTCCTTCACCAATCCTGGTTGTCTTAGGTACATTGCGTTTATTAATAATGAACAGAGTAGTTTCTTTCTGTGCTGATTTTCTCTCTTCTATTTACTTTTTGGGACCGAAATTGAGTTCTCAAAACAAGGGACGGAAATTAAGGAAAATTTTAAGATAGAGATTTTGCAAGAAGTTTGATAAAATAAAGTGTACATTGATTCACAAATTTGAATAGGCTTTTTTAAGGCCTCTCTTTTCAATAATGTCATTGTTTAGGTTGATGGAGGCAGCCTTAATTATTGTACCCTTAGAATTATTAGGTTATCAATCATGTTGCACAGCAATAATGGTTTTGATTTACAGATATTTATGTGACCCTTTGCTCGGTCTGGTCTGGAGTGGAGTGGAGACCCGAGGAGGTTGGTTGAAGTTGAACTGCTGTTTAGGCGAATGTTTTCTTATTTTCTTTCTAGTCTAACCATTAAGTCCATCAGAAGTGTTTTCCTAATTAGAAGTATTAGTTGCATTGTACTACTCCCTTGTCCTTTCTACAAGTTGAAAAAATAAGACAATCTTAGACAGTGTCTTGTGGTTAGAACCATTGTATTGGTTAACGAATTACTGTTTTTTACCCCAATAATAGATTAGCACAAACTGTTTTGTTGACCTTCAAGCAATTAACAATGTCAACCAAATAATTATTCAATATCGAAAGTTACATTTCTCGACTTATTGTCATGTTTCACATTTTGAATTTCACAACATATAATAATACCTGACAAACACAAGTGAAAAATGAAAATGCAATACATGCTTGATAGTTGATATTATTGTTTTGTGGCTCATCTCCGTGTCCATGAAAGCCGAAGGCCCTCAGGTGCAAAAGAATTGAAACATAAAAGAACCCAACTGCAATTTAGCTCTCCATATAGTCACCAAACCATCCTCCAAGCCAATAACATGACCATCAATCAATGAGGGCCTACCATTCTGGTGATTGACGACAATGATGGAGCAAAGCGTATGAGTTTTGTCTTTTGCCCTAAAGCCTTTGAATGATTTGATGACCAGAAGAGAAAGAATAAAGTCCTGTCTTAGACAAAATCATCAAGTCCACCTCCCCTACAGAAAGGGCTTATTACACTTCACAATTTACGTTTGCATTTTTCTCTCCCTATATGCCAAAATGGACACAAGTTAAAAAGAGACCCGACTTAGAAGTTAGAATGAAGTTACATTATAGCTACATTTAAAGCAATTTATTTATTTATTTTTGTAAATAATTTAGATTTAACCATTTGTGTCTTGTAAGTAAGAATATTTTTACATTTTTTGGGTGATAATTTAATTTTGTCTGAAATGCGTAGCTATTCCTCTTAACTAGTACTTTCATGCAAGCTCCTAGCCTTGCAGAGAGTGTTGTTTTTCGATGTTTGTGACAAAAGAGGCCATCTATTGTGAAAAGAAAAAGGGTCACTTTAGTTTGACATAAATGAAGGCAATAATTCAACCAACATGGCTGGATTATGAGGTGATTGACTAATTAGCTTCTCTCTCACACAATGAGGATGGAAGCTCTTGAATGTATTAACAAATGTTAATTTTTTTTTTTTTTACTTTTTTAGCGTCTATATGATGTGGGTGGATGTCTTAAAACACTCGAACACTTTTACTTAAAATTGGATCACAGGTGAATTTAAATTATTTGTTGTTTTATAGAATATATTATTTAGGAATGTTTCAATGTTCGAACATTGGACTTCTATAATAAAAGTTTTAAGTTCGAATCCTATTAAATGAGGTGAGAAGGTTTAAGGGAAAGAAAAGAGTTACCTCGTCTTGTGTAACTCAACAGTCCATTGGACTTTCTTCTGATAAAAAAAAGGATAAAATTCAGATCTGGGCGTAAAGTGAACGAAAAGGATTTGTGTAAATGTGACCCTTCGTGTTAGTGTTAGTATGATGTAATAACAGCATTGTTTATAATTACATTACATGGATTCGGAAAAAAATACAAATTCAATCTGAGAAAAAGAAAAAAGAAAGATTTTCTATTCCATGTGAACCAAATGCTCAAAAGTCACATTCCCAATAATATCCACGATTGGTTATTCTGAGAAGGCAAAGATGAGTGCACTAATTATTTAAGTGTCCACTCACCCATTTCACTTCTCTCCAGACAAATCATAGCATACCAAAGACCATTAGAGAGCCATGGAAGCAACCCAAAAGGAAGCCAAAAGAGTCATCATCAATGGAGAAGATGCAGAAGCTGAAGCCCAAGTTGATATATGGAAATATGTGCTCGGGTTCGTTGAAACTGCAGTTGTGAGGTGTGCCATCGAGTTAGGAATAGC